>PVHP010036385.1:0-17866 GCA_004024765.1 Zapus hudsonius | reverse complement strand
TCTCTCTCTCTCTCTCTCTCTCTCTCTCTCTCTCTCTCTCTCTCTCTCTCTCTCTCTGCTTTCACATAAATAAATAATTTATATATAATAATAATAAATTCAAAGCCAGCCAGATTGGGTTTTGGGCTGAATCAGGAAGGTAGGAAGGTCAGGAAAGTCAGGTCAGAAGTCACTGCCGAGAAACCAGTCTTTGGCTGCTCCACTTTCTTGTATACCTGTTACTCATGTTTGAAATTATGCACAAAGAGGTCACTTTGTGATTTCCTGTGTGTGTGAGATACAGGTAAATGAAGCTGTTTCTCACCCACTCCCCACAGGGAGAGACACGGTCCAAACAGGGACTGACCACTGCAAGCTGAGTGATACCCACATTCTATCACAGGACTAATATACTTAAGGACTAGCTTGTTAGACTAACATATATGAAGGAAAGAGAAAACATGCAAAGCCATTCATCCTAAACCAATAGTTGATATCTATGGCTTCCTTCTTGGATGACCCGACCCACCCAGGTTTCTCCTCAGAGAGAGCACAAACTGGCTGGGTGTTCTCTCTCTCTCCTCTCTCTCTCTCTCTCTCTCTCTCTCTCTCTCTCTCTCTCTCTCTCTCTCTCTCTCTCCTCTCTCTCTCCTCCCCCCTCTCTCTCCTCTCTCTCTCCTCTCTCCTCTCTCCTCTCTCCTCTCTCCTCTCTCCTCTCTTCTTTGAGATAGGGTCTGATTCTAGCCCAAGCTGACCTGGAATTCACTATGTAGCCCAGGCTGCCCTCAAACTCAGGTCAATCCTCCTACCTCTGTCTCCTGAGTTCTGGGATTAAAGGCGTGCACCATCATGCCCAGCTTTGTCTGGGTTCTTTATCTGGCAGCATAAAAAAAAATCTTACCTTGTTCTGAGCCTCCATTGTCCTGCCTGTCTTTGGTTGATAGGATTGCTTTTAAACAATACTACGGATGTGCCAAGAAATATTCCAGAAAGCATCAATCCCCCCAGCCAGTACAATAAACCCTTCGCTTTCTTTTCTAATACTAAATTCTAGATTGCATAAACACTAGGTTCTGGAAATCTCTCTTCCATCACCGTCCTCTGCAGCCTTCCCCTGGCATCCCTCCCACATTCACAGGTCATCATTTCTGTGGCTTGTCAGTGTTTCACACACTCAAGCAGCGCTGCAAATAAGCATTTCCCCGCCTCTCTCCACAGTGACAGCACCCCGTGAATCATCTTCTTTGCTACTGACATCGTCTGCTTGTTGGCTCTCAGGCTCTAAACAGCCGTTGCCTGCCTGCTTAATTAGTATCCTGGACTCTCCCTCATTTAGAGATGTGCAGCTGTGATATGCAGCTTTGCCACCAGGTGGCACCAGAGCCCCAGTCCTAGAGGAAGGGGCTTTTATTGCAGGTTCTCTGTGCCTGGCATCCTTCTCTGTCCACTTGCACATGGGCATCAGGGATTATCAGCCTGTAGTGCACCTGCACCAGGGTGTGATGCAGGGATCAGGGAAACTGGTCGTGTGTAGCAATGGGCTGGAGGACAGCACTGAGTTCCTGCAACAACAGGGTTTGAGTTGTCTGGAGTTGATTGTGATGACTGCTGGCCGCAGCAAAGGCCTTCAGAAACAAGAAGAAGCTACATAGGAGGGTCAAGACAGTCCTGAGCGCTGCCAGGTGCAAGGTACCTGATGGACATTTCTGGATGAGGGGGTTGTTCTTAGAGGAAAGATGACCTTGGAAGCTACAACTGCAGACCCAGGGTCTATGAAGGACACAGCTTGCTTGCTTTCTTGTTTGCTTGATTTCTTTTGGGTGTTTGTTTGTTTGTTTGTTTGTTTGTTTGTTTGTTTGTTGTTGAGGCAGAATCTCACTCTAGCCCAGACTGTTCTGGAACCTACTCTGGAGCCCAGGATAACCTCAAACCAATGATGGGAGATCCTCCTACCTCTGTCTCTGGAGTGATGCACTGCCACACCTAGCTCAGAACACAGCTTTTAAGATAGATCTTAAAAGGGGGAGGGACTTGATATCTTGAAAAGAAACAGCAGATATCACTAAAAAGCTTAAAAAAAAAAACAAAAACATATGGCCATTTTAGAAACACCAATTCCATTCGGTGCCTCAATGCTTGAGCTTCTTGTAAGGCATGGCCTTTTCCTCAGAATTCTAGCACAAGTCTGGATTATGACTGATACAATCACTTATAAGATCCATGCAGGTGACACACCTCTGTGAATGAACTACATCTTTTTTGCTTATTTGCTTCTTTATTGAGCTACATCCTAACCTGTGCCCTGGAGTTCTTGTTTCACACAGGAGTTTCCATGAAGTGCCTGCACAGGAAACCCTGCTATCTGAAGTCCTCTAGCTGTGGATCTGGCCCAGTATCCAATGACTTAGAACTGCTTGAGATGGCAAAAGAACGACTTAAAAACCGGGAGCTTGGAGCTCTTTGAAACAGATGAGTCCCCACATGTGGCCTGGCTCAGCCCCACAACTAGAAAACACCCTTCAAAGATCAAGGAGTCTAGACTGTTGTAAGCACATGTCTCCCTATCAAAACACTCCCTCTAGGAAAGAGAAGGGAGGCTTCTGAGCCTCCAGAAGTAAATAACTCAGGTTCTTAGGAAGCTCCTGAAACAAAAGTCATAATAACAGCCTCCTAAATTATAGAAACAATCCCAAGAAAAAGACTCCTCTACCAACCAAACTGCCTGCAAGTTGTGGATGCTCATGTGTACCATAGGCATGGGCATAAGGAAGCTTATGGGTTCATGAGAACTGCATGAAGTCAAGACCTATGCCTGGCAGAAAACAAAGTCTTTCCACCAAAGAAAAGCCCAGGAACAGATGGTCTCACTGCTGAATTTTATACAATTGAACTCTTAGAAATGAACTGATACCATTTCTCCTTAAATTATTCTAAAAGTAGAAGAGGAAAGAATTCTTCCAAACATATTCTAGGAAGCCAACATTGAATGAGATAAGAAATAAAGTAAATCAAAAGCAGATAAGTGCACACACACACACACGCACACGCACACACACGCACACACCATGTACGAACATGCCTGATGAGACACAAGAGACCTCAGATAGTACTAGGAAGCCAAATCCAACAGTATTTTTATTTACTGGAGAGAAAGAGAAAGAGAAAGAGAAAGAGAAAGAGAAAGAGAAAGAGAAAGAGAAAGAGAAAGAGAAAGAGAAAGAGAAAGAGCGACTGAGTGAGTGAGTATGGGAGTGCCGGGGGCTCCTGCCACTGCAAATGAACTCCAGATGCATGTGTCATTTTGTGCATCTGGCTTTATGTAGGTACTGGGGAATTGAACCCAGGTGGTCAGGCTTTCCAAGCGAGTGCCTCTATGTGCTGATCCATCTATCTCTCCAGCCCCTTGATCAGTATTTTGTAAAGACACTGAGCCTTCACAATGAAGGCATGTCAGGGAGTCATTTTATAAAAAATTTTCATTCATATGTGAGATAAGTGTCATTGTTTCGGCTTCCTCTTGCTCATTAGGAAGGTGAGTCTAGGAAATTCTAAGTAGTTTCCTTATACTAATACATCCAGGTAGTGGGTCGTTAGAAATCAAAGTATTGTCATGATAAGGTGAATTCAGTGTTATTTCTATTAGCTCATGTCATTGTTTTCTCTTTTTTCTTTTCTTTTTTTTTTTTAAGTTTTTCTAGGTAGGGTCTCACTCTAGCCCAGGCTGACCTGGAATTCACTCTGTAGTCTCAAGGTGGCCTTGAACTCTTGGCGATCCTCCTACCTCTGCCTCCCGAGTGCTGGGATTAAAGATATACTCCACCATGCCCAGTAATTTCTTTTTTATGTATGATTTTGCATGAAAATAAATGTAAAGCTTTCTAAGGTAAGAGTGTCCAATCTCTATGCTACCCACAATTACTATAAATGAGGACAAGCACAAAAATCACAAACTTAAAGCATTATGAGATTATTTGTATTTTCTTCTTTTTGTTTTTTTGTTTGTTTGTTTGTTTTTTCGAGGTGGGGTCTCTCTCTAACCCAGGCTGACCTGAAACTCACTCTGTAGTCTCAGACTGGCCTCAAACTCAAAACAGTCCTCTTACCTTGGTCTCCCAAGTGCTGGGATTAAAGGCATGCACCACCACACCCGGTTATTGGGTGAATTTTACAGATGACAATACTGTGTCCCAATGTCATGCAAAATAAGTGTGTATTCTCTTGTTCGTACACATATATGGCTTCAGTTTTAAAATGGTATGTAGCTTCAGTGTATTATATTCCAAGAAGTGTCCTACCCTGCCCGCGGGTCGGTCAACATAGGGCCTTGAGAAGGGGTGAGAATGAGGGGAACAAGAGATGCGAGAGAGTGGAGCAAGTCGATATTCCGATCAAACTCATTTTATTCCAAGCAGGCAGCACTTTAAATATTTTTTCACAGGGGGGAAGGGCAATGGGAGGCTAAGAATTAGCATGACCAGGTTGCTAGGTAACCTGGCCACAGCAAGGGTCATGTGATCTCTAGGAGGAAACCTGCAGGTGGGAGAAAGTTTGGCGGAGAAATAAGAACTTAGCATTGGTTAGTTGGGGGAAGGACAGAGACCTTCAAAACAAATGTTGACGCAGTTTATGGCACGAAAACAGTTCCCCACAAAGAAGGAAAACTGCAGGTGTAAGAAGGTTGTGCAAGGAAAAGTGGACAGATGGTTACTTTTTTGTTGATTGAGGCAAATAGTAAGACACTCTACTTAATTTGTAGGAATGCAAGGACATGGACAGACTGGAATACTTATGCACTGCTGGTGGGAAATGAAAGGGTGTAGTTGCTATTACATGTATATTGGTGAAGTTTTCTCAGAAATTTAGAACAGAATTAATTGGCTTATAGTAAAGCAACCTCATTTGGAGGTATACATAAAAAAGAATTGAAGGCAGGATCTTGAAGAGATCTATGTATACTCATGTTTATTACAGCATTATTCACAATATACAAGAAGTAGAAACAGCCTACATGTTTGTGTATAGATAAGTAGATTTTTTTAGTGTGATACATACATGCAGTGGAATATTATTTAGCATTAAAAAATGGAAATCTGACATAAGCTATAGCATGAATCAACTCTGGGCACTATAAGCTCTTTACAAGAATTCAAGTGGCATGCATCGACTGTACCTGCATGAAGTCTCAAGTTCAAAGAGACAGAAAGTGGGATAGTGGTATAAAGGCTACGGAGAGGGAGAAACAAGCTGTTTGCTGGGCAGAGCTTTGTTTCACAGATGAGAAGATTCTAGATGTCTGCTATCTGGCACAGTTAAGATGAAAAAAATTGTTATATATTTTTACCACATTCTAAAATAATCTTAAAAGTAATAAGCAATTAAAATAAAAACAGGCCAGCTGGGGAAATTGCTCAGTGGCTGAGAGCGCTTATTGCTCAGGCATTAAAGACTTTAAAACCAAAGGCTGCTGAGTTCAACTCTCCAAAATCCATGCAAAAAGTTGAGTGTGGGCTTGCATACCTGTAATCTCAGCCTGAAAGAGACAGAGATTGGAGAATCTCTGGAGCTCCCTGATTACAGAGGCTCAGTTTGTGGGAGAGACCTTGTCTCAAGGAATACACAGATGGGCAATAAGAAAAAAGACATTTGATGTTCTCCTCTGGGCTCTGCACATGCATGAATGGGGCATGTTCATCTGTACACACAAATACATATTCCACACACCACCTCTCACACCTGCTCTAAACATACAAACAAAAAAAGCAACTACAAAATGACGAAGTTTGTCTTTATGCTATGAGCGCATTGTAGGTCTGTTTTAACGATGTACAAAGTGCTTATTAACCTTTAAGTACACTATTTTTATGTGTATGTGCATGTGTGTGTGTGTGCATGTATGTTCACTAGTGTGTATGGGTGCATGCATACACATGTGTTGGGGGAACCAGAGGTTGAAGTGGAGTGTCATCCTCTGTCATTTTCCACCTCTTTTATTGAAACAGTGTCTCTCACTGAATCCAGAACTCATTGATTCAGCTAGTCTAGCTAGACAGCTTGCCCAGAAACCACTGTTCCCACTTTCAAGCACCTGGATTACAAGCAGGCTGCCACACGCACCCCACATTTATGGGTGCCGGGAATCTGAACTCAGGTCCTCACACTTGCTCAGCAAGCATTTTACTGATCTCCCCCAGCCCAGAGACACACACCTGGGGAGGTAAAGGTGAAGAAAAGGTGGGTGAAGAGGGCCCCAGGCAGGAGGCAAGATGCCAACTGAAGCTACATTAGCAGAACCTGAGACACAGCTATAGCCATGGGTCACAGGATAGGGGGGGGGGCAAGTACACCGGAGGGACATGGACAAATTTCACAAGGCTACTCAAGATTCCTTGGCACCTCTGCAGGGCTGACTCCACCCTGCTGAGCCCAGACCTGATATGGGTATGTCCCAGCTCTCCTTAACACACTGCTCTTGGGACCTACTTCCCGTTCTCTTTCTGAACCCCTTCATGGGAAGAAAGACACCCCCTCTCCAGGAAAGCTGATGGTCTCTTTTGGGAGGAAAGTCGCTGAGATTGTTCCTTCTTCCTGTCCTCAAGGCCTTGTGACCCAGGTGGTCACTTACAGGCAGTTCCTGTCCTAGACCCCTGAGCTGCTGCAGTAGTTCTTGATTCCCAGAACCCTCAGGAAAGCCTGTGTTTGGTGATCTGTGTTGGAAAGATCACAGCAAGCCAGATCTCTTGGAACTTGGGGGCCCTTAGACCCTTCAAGCGACTTGACAGAAAGCTGGCGTTTGGGCAACTCAACAACATTGTGTGGATCCCTTGGCTTTTTGTAGAATAAGATGCCAACTTCAAATTGAAGACAAAAGTGGCTGCAGGTCCCAGGCAGACAGGAAGGTGAGAGCAGATGCCCTGGGAGATGCTGGTTGTAAAGGCCCCTTTGTAGCCCAGCTTTCCAAGAAGCTGAGGTGTGGGGGAGGCCCTGCTCACTTTCTGCAGACCCACGACACCAGGTATGGCTGGAGGAAAGGCTGAACATGCACCAGAAAAAAAAAACCATCACATTGGGCAGGAAAATGAAGCTGATTGAAGGAGCCCCTGCAGGCTGATTCACCAGTGTCCTTGGGCATGAAATGGCTGTTGCCTCTGGAACTCTTAGCAGCTGTGATTTCTAGCAGGAGACCTGCACAGGATTGGGCCCATTAGCTCTCAGTCCAGAGGGAGGGAGGTGCTCCCGAGGCCCCACTCCTCCTCCAGGATATATAGTCAGGAAATAGTTGCTAACCTCCCTGAGGTTACACAGGCAGTTCAAACAATTGATGGGAAAGAGTACTATACTTCATAGGTTGCTCATACTTCTGTAAGTAACCCCTCATTCCATGTTCCTGAGAGTAATTTTAGTTAAATCCATATGAAACAAACTAGGTTTGAGCAGAATTGCTTCTCTGGTCTGTTCTTGGTTCCTTTTTCCCAAGAGAAGGAATTTATTTAAAAGCGGATTTCAGGTTTTGGAGACTGACCTGGGAGGAGCACTATGAGTTGGGAGTCAGCCTGAGACAAGAGTGAGATTCCACCTTGAAAATAAAGTGGAATTATGGAGCTGGGGTGAAGCTCAGCAGTTAAAGGCACTGTGTGCAAGTTTGTCGATGAAGTTCTGTCCTCAGTGCCCCTGTATAGCCTGGGGAAAAGTGCACACATCTGTATTCACAATAAGGCAAGGGAAGGTGGAGCCAGGAGAATCTGAAAGCTCTCAGCAGCCATGGCAAGAGTGACCCCTGTACCAAAAGGTGGAAAAACACCCAGAAGTTGTCCTTTGACCTCTACACATGTGCTCTGGCTTGTGCATGTGCAAACACACACATAACCGTACAACACAAAATTAATTAACATAGAAAAACTTTAAGTGAATTTCTGGGATGGGGAAGATGTCCCAGCAGTTAAATGTGCTTGCTTGCAAAGCCTGATGACCTGAATTTGATCCTCCCTAGCACCTATGTAAAATTGGATGCAAAGTGATGCACACATCTGTGATCCCAACACACCTACACAGCAATGGAAGGTGCAACTAGAACGCAGAGGCTTCCAGGACAGCTCACCTGGCACACACAGCACCAAAATAACTACAAAAAGACCCTGTGGCAAAGATGAAGAGAGGCTGAGCACCTTGAAGCATGCACGCATATATGCGCAGGAGCACGCACGCACACACACACGCAATTTTTTCTTAAGTGTATTTCTGTGGCAGGGTTGCATGTGCCCTCTTGACTGATTCCCCCATGTGATATAGATGAAGAAATTGATACATGGAGACAGAATATTGGGATTATCCTGTATTCCCGTATGTTCAGGTAGTTGGAGAATAAAGTGGTGATACTGAGTAGGCACTGAAGATGTGATAAAATTACAAATCAAACTTTCTGAAATGAAACTACAATGTCTGTGAGTTACAAAAAAAAAAAATTCAATGAACAGGGCCGGTCATGGTGTGCATGCCTTTAATCCCATGATTTGGGAGGCAGAGGTAGGCAAGACTCTACCTTGGGAAAAAAAATTCAGTGAATAAGATTAAATTGGGCTGGGCATGGTGGCGCACGCCTTTAATCCCAGCACTCGGGAGGCAGAGGTAGAAGGATCACCATGAGTTCAAGGCCACCCTGAGACTACATAGTGGATTCCAGGTCAGCCTGGGCTAGAGTGAGACCCTACCTCGAAAAACCAAAAAAAAAAAAAAAAAAAAAAAAAAAAAGTGTGCTTAGCATGTGCAAATATCCATGGGTCCAAAAAATGCAATAAAAATATTTTCTTATACTGCCGGGTGTGGTGGCGCTCGCCTTTAAACCCAGCACACAGGAGGCAGAGGTAGGAGGATCACCGTGAGTTCAAGGCTACCCTGAGACTACACAGTGAATTCCAGGTCAGCCTGGGCTAGAGTGAGACCTTACCTCAAAAAAAAAAAAAAAAAAAAAGATTAAATTGAATTAGACAAATGTTGCTTAAAAAAAAAAAAGATTGAGATTGATAAATTTAAGGCACATAATAGCGAACTATCTTCAATGAAATGCAGAATTAAAATAGACCTCAAAGAGCAGGAAGTCAGAGGTAAGAGGATCACCCTGAAACAACAGAGTGAATTCCAGGTCAGCCTGGGCTAGAGTGAGACCCTACCTTGAAAAAAACAAACACAAAAAACAGGAAGTTAACTTGGGGACAATTTTAACTGCCCTAGAAACTGAGACAAAGGAAACAGAAAAAAATAAGACTGGGTGTGGTGGCACATACCTTTCATTCCAGCACTTGGGAGGCAGAGGTAGGTAGATTGCTGTGAGTTTGAGGCCAGCCTGGGACTACAGAGTGGGTTCCAGGTTAGTTTGGGCTAGAGTGAGACTCTACCTCAAAAAAAAAAAAAAAAAAAAAAATTCAATCTTTGTGGGACTGCGTAGACGGCTCAGAGGCTGAGTGCTTGTTTCATGTGCATAAGCGCCTGAGTCTGATCCACTCCTAGAAAGCCAGGTGCAGGTCTGAGAAGAAGGTGCAGAAGTTGAGTACTTGCTGCTTAAGCATGAAAACCTCTAAGGACTGAAGACCAGCAAGTTCACCTCCCCAGGATTCACGTTTAAAAAATTGGGCTGACCGTGTACATCTGTGACCCCAGACTGTTTGTGTGTGTTAGGGTGAATACCAGACAATTTCTAGGGCTCCTGACAGTTGAGGGAATACAGAAACCAGGTGTCGTGGTACACACCTTTAATTTCAGCACTTTGGAGAGAGGTAGATTACTACCTAAATTCAAGACCAGCCTGGGGCTACAGAGTGAGTTCCAGGTTTGCCTGGGTTAAAGTGAGATCCTGCGTAAAAAAAAAAAAAAAAAAAAAAAATTAAGGAAACACACAGATGAGCAGTAAGAGGACTGCTGGGTGTGACCACGTAGGCAAGAAGCCCCAGCCTGTGGGGAAGAGTCACTATGACTTACTGCAGGCCTGGGTTCAAAGGTTCCACTGTCTCAGGAAATAACACAGAAAAGCAATAGAGCACACATGATGTTCCCCTGTGTCCTATGCAGGACATGGGTATGTATCTGTGCACATGCATATAGACACTATACATATACATGCTACATACAAGAAAATAACCTTAGAATTTTATAGCTGAGCCAGGTGTAGTGGTGCATGCCTTTAATTCCAGCATTTAGGAGGCAGAGGTAGGAGGAGTACTGAGTTTGAGGCCAGCCTGGGACTAGAGTGAGTTTCAGATTGGCATAGGCTAGAGACCCTACCTCGAAAACAAAACAAGACAAAAATATGGTCAAGCTCACCCTTGACTATAAAGTTTGAGGCCAGCCTATTGAGACTCTGTTTCCCCTCCAAACACACACACACACACACACACACACACACACACAAACCCAGTATTTGTAAAGGAAAAGGCAAAATACATTAGGTGCTATCTAAAAAAAATAGGTCATTTTTTGTGTGTACCATCTGGTTCACACAAGAGGGGCGAGAAGCCAACTTGGCTACTTAAAGGTGGGTAGAGTCATGGGCAAAGCTTGAGAATCCTAACTAACCAGCAGTGCCAGGAGGGCATAACTTGTAGTCATCACAAAATCCAAGTCATGAACAGTTTTGCATGCAGCTCACAACCCAGGCACTGTCATTGGCTATTAGGTATGTGCAGGAATGAGCTCTATTTCAAAATTACATGTCTTTAACTAGTATGAAGATATAGGCAAAACTCTCCTAAAACTCATCTGCGTGTGTGCAGTTGTGTAAGTGTATGGGCACAGCAGGGCCTCTGGTCACCACTATGTCACTGGTATACATGGGTAGTTTGGGAATTGAATCTGAGATGACAAGCATGCCAAGTTAGCACTTTAAACCACTTAATTCTGTAAGACTTTGAGAACAGTTAAAATTTATTAGCCAGGCATGGTGGCACACACCTTTGATTGCAGCACATGGGAGGCAGAGGTAAGATGACTGATGTGAGTTCGAGGCCACCCTGAGACTATATTGTGAATTCCAAGTCAGTCTGGGATAGAAGAGACCCTACCTAGAAAAACAAAACAAAAAACTTTATTTAGCTGACCCTAGAACTCACTCTTGTAGACCCAGGCTGGCCTCAAACACACAGCAAACCTACCTCAGCCTCCCAAGAGTGCTGGGAATAGATGTGCACCACCATCCCTTCATTTCCTCCTGTTTGGTTTTATGGGTATATAAAGCAAACAGTAGCCTCCACCTTCAGGCCTAAATTTAAAGTAGTGGCCTAGTAAAGGAGGTTCTTAACTGCTGAAGGGTAAAGTGAGAGAAATGTACAGTATCCTTGGAGGAACTTGAGACAAGCTAGTTTTTTTTTGGTTTGAGGTAGGGTCTCACTCTAGCCCAGGCTGACCTGGAATTCACTCTGTAGTCTCAGGGTGGCCTTGAACTCACAGTGATCCTCCTACCTCTGCCTCCTGAGTGCCGAGATTAAAGGCATCCTCTGCTATTCTTAAGCCATCACCATTTACAAGCTGTTCTATCTTCCCCAGGCTCTGCCTTCAACATGTGTTTCCATGTACTGAGACTCTGCTCCAGCTTTTTCCTAGACCCCAATATACATTAAACCCCACAATTTGTGAACTCTCCCTAAGTAGACTCAACAATTCATAATTCATCCTTGAACCCATTTTTAAAGATCAACTCTTTGCTAAAAATAGGGTAAGGGGGCTGGAGAGATGGCTCAGCGGTTGAGGGTACTTGCTTGCAAAGTGACAGCCTAGTACCCAGGTAGAGCCAGATGCATAAGGTATTTTTAGTGGCAGGCTTTCCCTCAAAGAAAAAAAAGTGCCCGGTGCAGTGGTGCACACCTTTAATCCCAGCACTCAGGAAGCAGAGGTAGAATTGCTGTGAGTTAGAGGCCAGCCTGAGACTAGAGTGAATTCCAGGCTACAGCAGAGGGATCACAAATTCAAGGCCTGCCTCAACAATGTAGGAAGACCCCAGCTTTACTTTCTGAGGGTGTTTGATAGTGGGGAGGGCAGCACAAGGGGGCCAGGACAACCTTACATCTGTTTGAGTCAGGGTCTCTAGTTGGCTTGAAAACCAAGGTTAGATTAGCTAGACAGTACAAGCTCCAGGATCTACCTCCCCAGAGCTAAGACCCTCAACACCCACCACCGGGCCCAGCTGCCCTCACACTACTCCTTCGCTTTACTTCCACCCAAGTTTTCATCTTTGAGATGGAAGACTTAATTACATCTTCTAATATCAAGTCAGACAAAGCCAGTAAAATGGAAGTGAAAGCACAAACATTGTCACATTCATCCATACAAGTCACACAAAAAGTCAGACTGTTTAAAGGGGGAAGCCAAATTATTATTACTACTTTAAAATTTGATTACAACCAATTCTGTTGGTATGGAAATTAGAGGCATTTTAAGTTCCAATAATGGCTACATGCCAATGCCCAGAAAATACATTTGGTCAAAATGGGAATAGTTTTCCAGTAATCAGATTAGAAGGCAGATCAATTTGGACAGGCATAGCCTGTGTTTACAAGGATTATGCCAGATTAAAACACACACACAGACCTGTGTTTACAATTGTGCCAGTTCAACCTCGGCAATGCATCAGTAGGCTGGTCACATTTACATCTGCATGTTCAGGTTTGACAGGTTTTTGTAAGAAAAAAATAAAAGATGTAAGTACCTGTGCAAAGCCTTCCACGTGCCAAAGCACACTTAAAATTTCTCCACTGTATATATACAAAAGACCCACCATGTTGGCAGGGCAATACATACTTTCATAACAAAACTATAATGTACCTCTCAAGTATGAACAATATACACATAATACATGGTATACAGTATTTACAAAATACAAAATATAATACAAGCTGTTTGTATATAACTCATCTTACAAGGCAAATTTCCATTTCTGCATGAAATTTCTTTTAAGAGTCCACAAGGATTTGGGGAAACACACAATGACCTGAAACTTAAGTTTGAACTTTGAGGAGAGTTTTTAAGTGTACTGCCATGAGCTCCTTATTTTGGTTGGAATTTTCAGCAGTGCTTCCCATCCAGTGACTAGGAGGCTTTGGAAGGACACTAGGAGAAGGTGGATCACTGAACTTGGCCCCAGCATAATTTTCCTTTTGGCTCACTTCAGTTAGAAATGCAGACTTCTTCAAATGAGTGTTTTTGATGTTCTCAGTATTTTTAAAAGGCTTTTTTTCCTGCTTCTGAATTCTCTCAGATGAAACAGAATCCTGCCAAAAGTAACTTTCATTCCTTCTCGCAGGGAAGAGCGTGCTAAGGGGCAGGTTGTATCTGTTCTTCTGTCTGCTTATCTTTGGTTGGTCGCACAAGTGGATCCCATGTACAAGCTGGTTGTGGGGAAGGGACATTTTCTCTGATTTTCCCATCTTGGATTTAAAAACCTACAAAGATAAGGAACAACAGTGAATACAATTTCAAAAAGCCAGTTCTATAACCACACATCATGTATTTTACATTTTCTCTTAAATTCCCTTAGTTCCGTTTGCCACTGAAAAAGGGTAATTATTGCTGTTTATCAGTGTACAAGAGCACCCAGTTCTAAAAACGTCAAAGTAAACTCAAGTTCATGCTTCCACAACGATAAACAAGAGTAATTTAAGAACAAGTCTCCTCTAAATGAGTGTACCAGAAAAAAAGTCCCTGTCTGCCCCTTACTTTCAGATTCAACAACTGCATCAATCAAGCTCCAACTGGGCAGCCCATCTCTAACGTGGAGGGAAGGATAGCATAGGCTAGCCCCGGACACAGTGACTTAACTTCAAAAAGGAAACCAGGGCCGAGGAGATGGCTCATCCGTTAAGGGCCAGTAGTTTCATTTCCCATAAAGCCAGATGTGGAGTTAGTTTGCAAGGACAAGAGAAGCCCTGGAGCCCCCATTCCCTCTCCAATGAAGGTATTTAAGCCAGCCATGGTGACACACACCTTTCATCCCGGCAGCAGGCAGACAGAGGCAGAGGAGGATCCCTGGGCTGGAGTGAGCTCCAGGTTAGCCAGACTGAGACCCCGGCCCTCCTGTCTGCCCCCACCTTGCAGAGAAAGAACAAGGTTATCCCAGCTGGAGGATCACGAGTTCAAAGCCAGCCGGGGTAACATGGGCTCTTTCTCAAAATATCGGCCCCATCCTCTTCCAACAATAACATTATCACCATCAGCGAACTAATCCCTGAGACTACAAATATCAGCCTGGCGTGGCGGTGCGCCGGGGAGGCAGGGTCGAGGAGGATCGCCCCGAGTTCGAGACCAGCCTGAAGCATAAACGTTCCTCTCGGAGCGCTCCCCTGTCATCCCTCCAATCACGGCAGTTGATTCAACCGATACCGCGGCCCTTCGGTTGGAAACTTTCCCCGAGCACAACTACGGTCCGCGGGGGGCGGGCCGGACTTCCGGCCACCAGCAGGCCGAGCTCTAGAAACTTCCCGAGTCGGGGTCGGGCCAGGCCCTCGCACAGCCTGGAGGACAGGGAGTGGACCCGCCCCGCCCCGCCGCCTTCATGAACGCCCGAGCGCTCGGCACGTAGCACGCGCTGACGTCACGCTCAGCCCCGCCCACCGAGCGCCGGAACCCCCGGGAACGCCGCCCGCCTTCTAAATCGGGGCTGTTGCTGGGGCGCAGCCGCCGCTCCCATTGGCCGGTTCCCGGGGGCCAATGAGCAGCGCCAGCGCAGGCTCCCGGCCCCGCCCCCGGGCCCGTCACGGAAACTTCCCTCCCGAGTAAACAGCCGCCCGGCGGACGGGCCCGCCCCGCCCCCACCCGCCCGCCCTCGGCGGCCCGTACCTCTCGGCGGGGCGGGTGGCCGGGCGCCGCGGGCTCCGGCGGCTCGGGGCCGGCGATCGTCCTCTCCGCCTGGGCGTCGGGCTCCGGGGACGAGGCGGCGGCCAGGCCCGGGACATCCTGCGCTTCGCCCCGGCCGGCCGCCGCCTCCCAGCCGCCCTCCAGGCTCGGCCGGTGCTGCTGGTACTGGTGGAAGCGGCTGGGCAGCTGGCCCGCCGGGCTGGCCCGCACCTTCTTCTTCCGCCGCTTCTTGGGCGCCGCTCGCGGGGCGCCTGCGGCCGCGGGCACGCATCGGTCGGGCAGGGCGAGCGGGGTCAGGCAGGGGCCGTCTCCCCCGAGGAAGTGCGGGAGGAAGAGGGTGGAGGGCAGCGCGCGGGGATCGGGGATCCGGGGCACGGGCGGCGGAGCCGGGCTCACCATCGGGAGGGTCCCCAGGTAACCGCGGGCCGACCAGCCGAGCGGGGCGAGGCGGCCGCCCAGAATGAGCGGCTCCCGCTGCGGGACCGAGACGACGGTCATGGCGCGGGCACGATCGAGCGGGAGCGGGGAGGACGGGCGCCGGGCTCACGCGGCGGCGGCTGCGGAGGACGGCCGCGTAGCGCGCGCCATGACTCGGCCGAAGCAACGCAGCAACAAACAGCCCCTGCCTGGCTTTTGAGTGTTGTTGTCGGAGCTCCGCCCCGGACCCGCCCACCTCCCTGAGGAGGGCCAATCCACGCCCGCGTCCAGGCCGACCGCGTCCTGGAAGCCCCGCCCCCTCCGCTCTCCGGATCGGCGCACAAACAGGCTGCGGCGGCGGGGCACAAAGAGCGCGCACTGCGCACGCGCCGCCGCCCGCTGCTCTGGGTTTTTTTTTTTTTTTTTTTTTTTTTTCGGGAAGAGTCGGTGCCCAGAACAATGAAGTTAGTCCAGTCCCGCCTTCTCCTCGGCCCGGCCGGGACGGAGAGGGGGTGGGGCGCCGGAAGTAGAGGGCGGAGGAGGAAGCCACCTGCCTGACCCCCGGGAAGAAGCCTCTGGGTTTGTTTTTTGGTTTTTCTTTTGGTTTTTCGAGGTAGGGTCTCGCTCTGGCCCAGGCTGACCTGGAATTCACTATGTTCTCAGGGTGGCCTTGAACTCACGACAATCCTACCTCTGCCTCCCAGTGCTGGGATTAAAGGCTTGCGCCACCACGCCCGGCTTGGTTTTGGTTTTATTTTTTTAACCATTTGCATAAGATCGTTGTCCAGCAGAGACCTCAAGGATCACTGTAAAGATTCCTTCCTTCCTTAGCGGGGAGTGGTGGCGCACATAGTGAAGTCCAGGTCAGCCTGGGCCAGAGCGAGACCCTACCTCGAAAAAAAAAAAAAGATTCCTTCCTTAGTAGATCAGCCTCCATCCAAGCAGCAATCAAGTGTGGAGTTTCAGGTCAGTTTGTGTTAGAGGGAGGGAAGCCGTTACCTCCCCCCCCCCCCCACACACACACACAAAAAAATGGGAATGTAACTCACAGCATGTATGTGGGCTCGATTTTGTTTGCACAATGTAGGCTGGTGTGGAACCCTTGAGTTCCTGATCTTGGGAGATGGATATCCCAAGTGCTGGGACTGTAGGCACGCTGCCAGTTTTTAGAAGGACTAGGCCTCACTCTTCTCTGTACCATCTCGGCCTCTGAGACAAAGGGGTGACAGAGGCCCCTGAAGTTAATGGGGAATCTCAATTTTCCTTATTTCTGTCTCTCTGTGTCTCTCTCTGTCTCTCTGTCTCTCTCTCTTTTGTTTTTAGAGGTAGGATCTCGCTCTAGCCCAGGCTGACCTGGAATGCACTATGAAGTCTCAGGGTGGCCTCGAACTCATGATGATCCTCCTACCTCTGCCTCCTTGTGCTGTGATTAGAGGCGTGCACCACCACTCCTCCTGGCCTTACTTCTTTTTCCCTAAAGGAGGTCCCTCCCTCGATCTGTTTTTCCTTAAACCTGACTCAGTGCTTGAGATGTCTTTTTCCCTAAAGTAATTACCCTCATTTTGGTGGTTTATTTGTTTCTCAAGATAAGGTTTCCCTCTAGCCCAGTCTGACTTGGAATTCACTATGTAGTCTCAGGACAGCCTCGAATTCAAGACAATCCTCCTACCTTTGCCTCCCACCTGGCTAATTACCCTTGTTAAAAAATTTTTTTGAATATTTTATTTACTTATTTGAGATAGAGAATTTGCATGCCAGGATTGCCAGCCATTGCAAATGAACTCTAGTCACATGTGCCTCCTTGTGCATCTGACTTTACTAGGGAGTCAAACTCTGGTCCTTTGGCTTCACAGTGCCTTAACCACTGAGCCATCTCTCCAGCTCCTAAAATTTGTTTTCTTTTTTCAAGGTAGTCCCAGGCAGGCCTCCAATTCAAAATGACCCTCCCACCTCTGCCTCCCAATTTCTAGGGTTACAGGCATGCACCTCCACACCCAGATATGTGTTTGTGTGTGCACACTAGGCTCTCTTGCTTCCATTAAAGAATGCACATCTGACCGCATGTGGAGGCGCACGCCTTTAATCCCAGCACTTGGGAAGCACAGGTAGGATCATCATGAGTCTGAGGACTCCTTGAGACTCCATACTGAATTCCAGATCAGCCTGGGCTAGAGTGAGACCCCACCTCGAAAAACAAACAGAACAAAACAAAACTAGGCACATCTGGCTTTACAGAGGTGCTTGGGGGGTGGTGAACCTGGGCCAACAGGCTTTTCAAGCAAGCAGTCTAGCCTCTGAGCCATATCTAAGCCCTATAAATTAATGTTTGCTCTACTTAACATTTATTTATTTGTTTGGTTGTTTTTGTTTTGGTTTGGTTTTGTTTTGTTTTTCAACATAGGGTCTCACCTCTGGAGCTCACTTTGTAGTCCCATACTGGCCTCCAACTCACAGTGATCTACCTCTACCTCCTGAAGGCTAGAATTAAAGACATGCACCATGCTGGAGAGATGGCTAAGTGGTTAAGGCACTTGCCTCCAGTGCCTAAGGCCCCGGGTTCAATTCCCCAGTACCCACATAAACCAGACCCACAAGCCCTGGTGCGCTCTCTCTCTCTCTCTCTCTCTCTCTCTCTCTC
>PVHP010036384.1:0-17963 GCA_004024765.1 Zapus hudsonius | reverse complement strand
TTTTTTTCTGAAATCATTTAGAAAATTACTTTTAAAAATGAGTTTGCTCTTTATGATTGACATTGAGCACTTTGGACCAATTGGATATCTACTCAGATTTTACTAATGATATGATGATGATGTTGACATTGATGACAATGATGTTGTTGGTGGGAGTAAAATTCAAGAAAATTAACTTGATATAACCTAATTTTTCACTTATCTCTACATTTTGAAGGATCATCTCAATCGTGGCCATATGCAACAGTTACCTCCAAGGCTTAACTCATTGAACAACTTATTTCTAAAGTGAATGCTAATGGGTACCTTACATTCAGTTACTGGATTAATGTCTTCCTCACCTTAGAGGTTGTAGAGTATTCCACTTTTTGTTTACAAAGTGGCTATTTAGAAATTTCATTTTGGTTTCTCTTCCTCCAGGAAAATGTTGCCAGCCATGCACCAGAACATGCACCTGTTAGCATTAGTCCCATATTGCATATTTTTGAACTTTCTGGCTACTCAACTGCCAGATACCTTTTACAAAAACCTACTTGTACAGATACATTAGACCCTTCCAAGAGTTCTAAAAGTAGAAGTTACAAATCTTACCAAAGTGATTTTGATAGGCATTGAAACTTACAGGAAGGACAAAAAGGAATACAGCCTTTGCTGATTTTGACTAATTAGAAATAGCACATTGTATTATTGAAGAAGCAAATAAATTAAAGACTTCAGTCTTATAATGTAAAGAAGTAAAAGTGCAGCTATTTCATTTTATATCAGACATGGTAGCGGGAAGACATCATAGGGTATTTGAGACTGAAAGAAAACAAAAACAATTTAACTGTGTGAAACAGCTTGAGAAGGGGAAGAGTACAGAGTCAGGAAAGGGCATGTGCTTCTATGTTGTAGCAAGCACAAGATACTTGAGCATACTAAAGCAAGGTTATAGCATTTGTCTCTCCTCAAACTCCCTCCTCCACTTCTCCTCTTCTTCCATTGAAAACATAACTCTAACTGACTCATGGGACATATATAAAAAGTTTTAGCAATGACAATGGAAATACCTAATAAGACAATAATTGATTATCTACTGAGAGAGGTTAAATGCTTATAACTTGATTCCTGATGGCAGTGGCAAAAATGGAGAAATGCAGACAGATTCCTGACAAGTTTGGTAGCAGAATAATCAAAAATTATGATGATATAGAGAAGCTGTGGGGAGGAAAAGAAATGAAAGGAAATGTTTCTCAGCCATTTCCCTGCTTCTCTCAAGTTGTTGGTAGTTGTGTCATTGACTGAAATGATCCAGTCTTAGTGATTTAGTGCTTTATTCTTGATTGCTGGGTTAGAAATTATGAAAATTCTTGGTAGAGGCTGACTGATTCCGCTTTCAGTAGCTATCGTATCATTTTTCCATCCTTCATGTTCCAAAATGAGTTGATGTGAAAATGTAAATTTAGGTCTGGAGAAATGGCTCTATGCGTAAGGTGCTTGCCTGTTTCCCCAGTACCATGTTAAACTGGATACACAAAATGGCAAATGTATCTCAAGTTTGCTTCCAGTGCTAGAGTCCCTTTCACACCCAGGTTCATTTTCTCTCTCATACTCTCTCTCTCTCCCTCTCTCTCTCTCTCTCTCGATGCAAATGAATAAAACTATTAAAAGGAAAATGCAAAACAACACATATCCTATTTGTCCACGACAGAAGACTTAAAACAACTTGATTCATCTAATCAATAGTGAGGTAAAGAAATGACATAATTCAAAACATTACTACCTCATAATTTATTTGAATAAGTTTAACACAGATATACTTTAGAACCATAAGAAAAAATTAGCTAACCTCTTTCAGTCTTTAAATGCATGTGCTATAGAAGCTCAAACTGAGCAAGGAGAGTCCTCGCACCCTAGGAAAGGTACCCGGCAAAAGATGAAACACACACAAATACATAGCATAAAAAAGGCAGATTCAGCTGTCACTAGAGAGTTCAAACAGGCATCTTTGTATGGAATAATGGGTGGTAAGATCTGACACAGACAGATGTTTTAAGATGTTTAAGACAGGAATGAGCAGTTGAGCAAGCACATAGGAGATGCCTGCAAGGAAGAGGAGAGGCAAGAATAATAACTACTTGAACAACCCATATCTTTAAAATACTCTAGTGCTTAACTTTCATCTAAGGCTGAATCATGGAGTTATCTAAGGGAAAACAATGCCTCTAGGCATATAAGACATTGTATAATGTCAAGATTTTTGACCCTATTCTATACTCAATAAATAGCTATTCACAATTTATTTGGCATTTAATAGTTTTAAGTATTTTAAGTGGATAAAAACATAATCTTGTAAACTATTGCATTTAAATTTATATGTGTCTTTACCTCCTCTCCTGTGTGTATATGTGTGTTCCTCCCAATATACTTTTATGCTAAAAACAACAAGTGATATATAAATCAATATTGCTGAATAATTACAGATGATATAAAAATCAATTGGAATAGATGATGGATTGCCTTTTATTTTTAAAATAACAGGTATGGAACTAAAATCAATTAATAGAAAAATAGCTTATAAGATAAGTTAAATGAGAATGCGTTCAGCATTTTTTTGAGTGATTAGAAATGAAGATGTGATTTATAACTAGCAAACATACTACATGGATTATTCGAACAATAAGTGCTGACAGTGAGTCATAGGCATGAGAATCTATTTTAATGCTGCTTAAAAGCCCAGTTTGACTCGTTATTTCTTTTACTTTCTCTTGCTCTTTTAATAAGCACTTTACACCCTAAACATCTCAAATTTTCATACATGTTTTCTTAGCAATTTCCCAATAATGATAATTTTATATTCCTATTTATGATACCAGTCTAACTCCTAGAGGAAATCTTTTGTTCCTTCATTATTTGTCAGTATGTAGAGTCTTCAGATCACCTGGAATCCTCCCGATGATATCCAGTCCATTTTCCATGTCTATTGTTTAGGAATACATTCTAAAACAGAAAGAGGGAAATGCTATATAATACGATTTAATAAAGTCTGAGAATCAAAACATAACATGATCTGAAAAGCTTTACTTATGACTAATAAGGAATGCATTCATATATACAGCTTTGATCATTCTTAAGCAAGTAAATATCTCAATATGAATTTAATAAATATTTTGATTTTGAGATGTGTGGATATATATATGGTAAGTTAGTATAAATAAAATAATAAAGTTATAATGGTACATTGTTAGTATTTTCTTTAGAAAATGGTTTGATAGTAATTTCAGACTTAAAAAATATGGGTCCTCAATATCTAACTCATTTTGAATAATATTGTAAGAATTTGTGTGGTTATTTTACAGTATTACATTATCACTCCAAAGCCACAGGTGTTTTTATGTCTGTGCTTTCAAACTGACAGAACGTTATTTGAATAGAGTGGAGATATTTCCTGGTCTTTCTTAGTTGAATGACACATTTGATTGTGCTCATTTATGTTGTCTGGCTCCATTGAGTACTGAATGAATACAAACAGCTATAATTTTATATTCTCAACTAGACATAAATATTTTATAGTTATATGCTTCCCAACTGTATTCATATTCATATATACTAAATAGGCAACATGAAAATCATACAACCATCTGAGCTTCTCTATGTAACACACACAGATGGACATACAAGCCTACAATGCAAAAAACGTTACTTCTATTCTCTTAGGTAATTTACATACTTTATATATAAAATTTTATATATTTATAGTTTTATGTATTTTTGCATAATTTCATAATTTTTCTGTGGATTGTTCAGAGAAGCCTTTTGAAATTGCCATGGATATGTCTCAGAATGACATAAATTACTAATTAGTAATAAAATAAATTTTAATATTTATGTACTTATAAATGTGCATGATTTTGCTATCAACATCTCTATCTATATCTATCTATCTATCTATCCATCTATCATCATCATCATCATCATCAACATATATTTATCATCTATCATCTATACAAGATACATGAAGTTTTTAGATGATGAAATAAAAAGGGAATGGACTTAGAAACCAAAAGGCATGACCACCTGGTCCATTTGATGCTTTGATCTGTTAGTTTTCTGACATTTGCCTACCAGACTTGGTAATAAGGAAAAACGGGACTTAACTTAAAATACTCCTATATGGGCTGAAATGTATCTCTGTGAACAGTGTTTAATCAGTCTGTCATAGGAATTAAACAATTACTACTAGAGTTTTATTTCATTTAGAAAAAAAATTCCTTGAGCAGAGAAAGTTTGAGGAATTCTGTGTTGTAAAACAATTTGGTTAAAAAAGGACAAAAAAGTTGCTTCTAATAAACCCACAAAGGATTATAGTTGGGTTCAGACAGGGCATAATCTTTGTCAGGAAAATAAATATAAAGACTCAGTATGAATTCCATTTATCCCCAAAGGACTGATAAATATTAACAAAACATATCCTTGAAATAATTTCCTGAAGGAAAAATAACTAGAAATTTGGGTTTACTGTGTGGAGAAGATATTTTATACTTTCAAGAGAATTTCCAATTCCATAGTCTACAGCAAACATTTTGGTTATGGAATTAAATCAAAAAGAGTCTCACAAACCTGGTGTCCCTATTTATTTGTGTAAGTACATTTTAGATGTATTTTACTTTGCCAAATTTAGTGGTGACAAACCATAGGTAAACTGGGATTTGAATAGATAGATAGATAGATAGATAGATAGATAGATAGATAGATAGATAAACATTACTTTATAAAATCACTTATATCATCAGAACTCCTCATTTTATCATTATGTTTCAGAAATAGGATACATAGAACTTTATTCAAAGCAAATAAATTCTCTCCTACATTTGAGAAGTTGATATCCGACTGGAGTGTCCATTTAGTTGTTTTCATTGTTAAATTACAATCTGATTTAGTGTAAAACCTATATGTTTAAGATCTATTTTTCAATTTATTAGTGTGTTTGGTGACCATCAAAATGTTCATATCACGATCTTCTGAATATTCTTTTGATTAAATCAATAAATACTTAATAAAAGAAAACTAGGCTAGCATTAGACAATCCCCAACATGTCTTTCTCTTTTACCTGTCATTTAAAATTTTCAAAGGCAACAGAATTCATGACAAGTAACAAATAACATAACACTTCAATCATATCCCTGTATTTTCAAGCCATTCCTAAGGTAATATGTCTTGGTACAGAGTTATACCTAAAGAAAGAATTCAGGAGGAAAAAGAGGGTAAATTTTCAGTGTCAGAAGCCATCAGTAAGTATACTTTGTGACAAGAATAGCTCAAACTGATTCTCATCTTCTGAAATTTATTTTGCATGTGGTAGGACTTCAAATGAAAGGTGATATTCAGTGATGGTGATTTCAGGTCATCTCTAGCATTGTGCTCTTTGATCAGCAAGATCAACCTTGTTCCAGCTTCTCTGATTGCCATGGAACACCTTGAGGAACCTTTAGGGCTGGAAGACCATTTGATCAAAGCACATGGCTATATGAGTCTGGCTATGACTCTTACTTTCTGTAGAGTAAATGATTGGCAAGTCACAATTCTATGACTCTCCATGAGTCCTTGTGTTTTCTTTCATTTTTCTGAGCAGTCATTAATACTGATACTATTTGTATATTGTTTTATAACGGACAGTCTTGATATTTGGAGACTCTATCCCTTCCTAATGTGTTTTCTGACCAACATAACAAAGGTGATGGTTCCCACCAGGACAGAGATTATGCGAAATTGGTAATGATTTGATTATAAGGCTCCCCAAACTCAGCATCTCTGCTTGGTGGTGACAGAGTCAATATTTATTGTAAGAAAACACAAAGGACATAGCCTTTTATTAGAACATTCATATGGCTTGTCAAAGCCCACATTCAGTAGGATCTTCTCTTGTGTATTCTAACCTAAATAAGCAACCACTATTTTAAGGAAATATTCTAAATTATCATTATAGCATAACTCCTGTACTGTTATGTTAAGATCTATAACATGTATCAGGAGTTCTCTGTATATTTCATATTTTTGTAGGTAATTATTTGTATTGAAGATTTTTTCTAGTGGCAGAAGAGACAATGAAATTTTCAACACTCAAAATTGACAGCAAATAGAAAATTTCTACTCTTTTGGACAAACTATGTATAATAATTGGATTTATAGTCATGCTTCATGATATTTTTGGATTATCAAGTTTCATGCTTTAAATGAAATTCTATATATTGTTGATGTTGGTTGCTGTGTTCCTGTTCATTTCACTTATTTTATTATTTTTGAAACCTTCTCATAATCTACCAGGCCATTAGCACAGGCTGGCCTCCAGCATCAGCCTCGCAAATGCTGGAATTATAGTCATGAACAAGCATATTCAGTGGATATAATCTTTTTAAAAACTCACTAGTAAACATTATTAAGGAGGTAAAACATTTGTTGTAGTACCATTTTGCTTCTTTTCAAGAAATAAAACAGTATTACTACACAGACCAGATACTCCATTGCTTGGGCATATCTGAAAATGGAAACCAGAAACTAAAATACATGTCCATTTTAAAGTCGAAAATTGATGGAAAGTTTCTTGTTAAGTTAACTGATGACCAAATTGTGATATATACTTAGCAATGATGTGTATTAAGCCACAGGGAAAAATATGAGACACTAATTAAATGTGAATGATCCTTAAGAACATTATGCTACTAGAATTCAAACACAAAAGTTCATATTTGCATATGATCCTTTTGGCATGAAAGACTGAATAGTTAAATGGTCAGGTGCTGAATTCCAACACGTAATGACTGCAGGGATCAGAGGACTGGGAATGATTGTTCAGTATGTACAGATTTCATATCTGGGTGGTGAAAATGTTTCATAAGAATAAATGGTATTTGTACAACATTGTGAATGAACTCATGACCATTGAACTTCTTACTTTAAAAAGATTAATTTTATGTTGCATTAATTTTAACACAATCAAAACACAAATTTTGATATTTTAGAAATCAGTATATTCCTTATGAAGTAGACTGTTCACTAGCATTACTTGTAACTTAAAACTTATTTCAACATGTAGTGCTTTATACATGTGAAAGAGTTGATTATATATTTAGCTTATATAATGTTATCTTAATCAATTCAGAACTGTAACCTTTACTTTCTAATTTATAATGTTTCAGATTAAATAAAATTTAATTTTGTGATATTTATACATTTCTATTTTTATACTGTGCTACTAAAAGCAAAAGAAAATCCAGTGTGAAGCATAAAACTGCCATGTTTTTCAGAATGCATGCTCTCTTGACTATAGGGTATATAATTTTGACGAGGCATGTGATACAAAACATATAAAAAATTTATCCTCAAGACCACATAGTCAATTCAACTGAAGAGCTGTTGTTTAGTTTTCCTTCATAAGTTGAATAGAGATCCCACTATTCTTTCAAGAAAATAATCAAAAGCATTCAAATTCATTTGTGTTGATGATATTTTTAGTACATACCAATTAAATTTCAAAAGATTTAAGGTTTGATTTAAGTTTGTTTAGAGCAGCTATGTTCAAAGAAGTCCTGCCTCTTAACAAGAGTTTTTATCAAAGGTTTGCAGAGTCGGTTCTCCTTAACCTTTGCAGTGACAATTTCAAATGAAGAAAATAACCTTTATCTGTCTTCTGCAGGCACATTTTAGGGGCCAAAAGTTCATTTTTGACATTCACTGAGGAGAATGAATTTCACTTATGGCCTTTGATAATTATGTGGCATTAATATCAATGATGAAATGTTTTAAAAACTTTCATGTTATTTATTTACTAAAAATGACTTCCTCCCTTTCTAAGATAAATATTTCACATTTATTTACTCTGTTTTATTTACAGACATGGGCATATTTTTTAAATTGAAATTTCGTTTTATTAATACAGGTATATCAAGAATTTTCCCAATTCATTAAAGCAGAATATTTGAACTTTATAGTTTTTCCTCATATATGAAGTCTTTGTAAAAATGGACTGGTTGAGGCAAGTTCATTGCTGAGAACATAAATTTTCTATTTATTTCTGCATGTCCCAGGAGCTAAGAACTGGGTAATGAGCTTGTTTAAATATCGAAACACTTTAAATAATTGACTTTTGTTACATTTCCTTACTTTTCATTATAAATTTTTAGGTTAAGATGCATACTCATAACCCACAATTCCATGGTGAATACCAGCAACCTCACTGAACCCCACTCAGTGGAATGAGGGCAGGGAAGAGGAGAATCTTGGTATCAACATATGTGTGCCCATACTCAGTTACTCCTAAATAAAAAAAAAAAAATAACCACAGTATACATTCCCAATTTAATTCAACATGATGTCTAATCTTCACAAAAAAATTTAAAATTCCCAAGACAATTATGCATGACCCCTACTGTTTTCCAAAGTAAAACAAGAAAGTACAGATGCTTGCAAAAGGAAGAGTGACTCACATCTGTATGCTTATACAGAAAATTCCACCATGAGAAACATCTAATAGAGAAATTTCAAGCAAGAGAAATATCTATCACCATAAACAACCACTATCTGTTCAATGACTACACACTCACAAAGTATAAGGCCACTTCCTTGGCCACAGGAAGACAGAGAATAAGGAAAGGCATAGTCCTGCCCTCTTGGAATTTAAGTGAAATAAGAGCCATGCATGATATTACTTGCACCAAGTAGCATTAGTAAATAAATAATGTAAAATGCTTGCTATACTCTGAAGATAAGTCACAGCATGTGATGAGCCTATATCCTAGAACAGCTGAGATTTCATGGTTCTCTCTAACTAAACAATAACTGAGCATCAGCAGCAGAATGGTGACTGGAACCTTCATAGATGGAGGACAGTTCCTGCGCAGGGCACTCCTGGCAGGCAGAGGTGGGTGAGCAACAAGTAAAAAGCACTGGCAGTGAGAGTTGTATTATTAGAATGTTTGAATCTGTGGATGCTTATAAACAAATGAAGGCACTCACTGGCAGAGAGATGTACAACTCAAGCATGACTTGCACCCAGGGGCTTAGAGAGGTGAAAGACACAGGCTTTTGAAAGACACATTGTATCTGTAGGGGAAAATCCTTAAATCTCAACTAAACATTGACATCAATACCTAGTTAGTAGTGTTAATGCCAAAACAGCATATCAGGATTCCTAGTAAATGAAGTATCAGAATGGCCGAGGTTATTTTCCTTTTAAAACACTGCAAGATTTTATCCATCTTGGAAAAAATAACATCTGTATAATTTACCTTAGGAAATACTATATAAGATGAGAAAAATTTTATCTTTGTTAGAAATCACTCAACACGGCATGAAAAATTAAATCATAGATCAATACAAGATTATCTAAAATCCCTGTGCTGTTCTGTTAAAATCAAATGAAAAGTAAGCATTAATTGGAGCAAGTAATAATTTCCATGTTGATAACATGGAAAAGTAAAGGCTATGGCAATACATGAGGACATTTTCTTGATTTTTATTCAATTTGCTTTGGACTCTGAAAAACTCTAGTTACTTTTATCCTGGCTTGGAATGTAGCAATAACAAGAGGAGTTTTAGATCCGTGAAGTATTTCTATTCTTAGAAATAGATGGTATTTATAAGCAACGGCAGGGTTGCCTTTCTTGTTCAAGGGGACTGAAGGGCAAAGTGATAAAAGCATACACGTTGGAAGCTTTGCAGACTAATTTATTATTTTAAAATAGTTTCATTAGTCAAAGACATGAGCATATTATTTATACTCAAATAAATTTGCCCTCTTAAAACATGGAATGGGATTCAATTCAAAAGATTTTATTATATAAAACCAAAAATTTATTTTGGCAAAATTATTTCTATCCATGTAAAGATTGTGTGCAGTTTATCTGTTTCCTCAGTTGGAATTCAGATAATTGCAAAGATAATAATGATAATAATAATTACAACAACGGTTCTTATACTTACTGAGTTGGAGCAGATGGAAATAGAAGTTCCAAGCTGTTATTCAGCATATAATCACTATGCAAATATCCAAACAGCTTGTATGATTTTTCAAACGATTATCACAAGAGCAACAAACCATTATATTGAAAAGTCGAGGAAGATGGCATAGTAAAAAGATGCTATGCAGACAGTGCTTGGGACCATTTAGAATCAATTCAGGAGTGATAAAACAAGTCCATTATTTTTAACAGATGAACATCAGAAGAGAGGCATCAAGATAATGTTTGGCAACAATTTAAATCCCCTTAAGAAGAGCTGTGTGTGTGTGTGTGTGTGTGTGTGTGTGTGTGTGTGTGTGTGTGTGTGTGTGTTTACTGCACACAGTGTACTCTGGCTTCTTCCTCATCATTTAAGCATGTTGAATTACAGCTACAATTTAAAAGTCTTGATAACAAATCTCTCCATCCCTGCTCCTTTCCTGTCTTCATTTTCCTCATTATGGCCATATTCCTTTTTTATTTAATATATTTATTATGAATACATACATCAAGAACAAATCTTGTGAAGGTGTTCGCATTTCCCTCCTCTCTGTCCCCTACCCTCTGGGGTCCTTCCTCTGTGTGCATACTAGTTCTGTCCACAGGTTAAAGAAACAGGTAAAAAACATTTTTCAAGTCCTCACCTATCTTATTCTTTAATATGTTTGGTAATGTTTGCCACTTATGTATTTAAAGCATATTAACTGTGGCCCTATTTTTTAGCTGTGGCTAAGTCTAATACACCTGCCTCCATGGAACTATAATGAAAGCAGTGATATCAATCATGTTTTGCAAGGCCAATTGTGTGTATTTTCAACTTTCTTTACTACTAAAATTTGACCTATCCAAAATACAGATGCCATTGGTTAGGACAATATGTAAAAAATAAAAGGTTAGAAGAAGGTATATTTTAACAATTGCCCAATGACAAAGATGATACTTTTAATATGTTGTTGAATTCAGTTTGCAACGATTTTATTCAGAATTTTTGCATTGTAGTTCATCCAGGATATATAGGTCTATAGTTTTCCATTCTGGATTTATCTTAGTCCGGTTTTGGTATTAGAGTGATTCAGGCTTCATACAGGAGTTTGGAAGTATTCCCTGTTCTACTTGTATGATACTGAATATTTTAAGTAACCTAGAGAGGGTTTGAGAGTTTATAGTACTAAACAGGAATATATAAGGCATATGCATATAATATACTATTTTATGCAAGAGATTTGAGTTTCAATGGACTTTGTCATCTATGGAGGACATAGATTCAATCCTTTTTAGTCACTGTGAGATGACTATATACTATTTAGCCAGTCTTCATATAGCATCATTATGTAGAGTTTTCTCAAGTATGATGATGCTTTACAAAACCTTATTTAATTGTTGATAATTTCAGATATCGTTCTTAACTAAACCTTAACCACGAAGGATATGTGGCATGACCATTCGCAGAACACTCAAATCCTGTCTTTGAAGCAAGGTCATAATAATGGACGACACTTTGTTCTCATGCCTTCAGGGATATTTTGAGAACTGAATGCTAAAATTGATTTAATTGACTTTGAAGTGATCGAGTAAAGTTGTGTTCATCATGGAAAAACATTACTTTTCCAATTTCTATTAGAAGTAAATTGTTTTAAAAAATGACAGAATTCCTGAATACAGCAAAAATGTCAAATAAATGTTTCTCAATTTTAAATTGAAAAAAATCAAGGTACACACTAAGAACTAAAAGCATATAATTTTTTACTTTTTTGAAAGTTACTGGTGGCTAAAATATTCTAATAAAAGCAATAGCAAACTTGAAATCAAACTTATATAGAAAATGGAAAATACTGAAGAGTTGAATATCTTAAGAAATTTACAGAGGATAAAGCAATAGCAAACTGTTAAAATCAAAGTTATATAGAAAATGGAAAATACTGAAGAGTTGAATATCTAAGCAATTTACAGAGGATAACTATATGAGATCAGAGACTATCATGGCCCAGGTTTGTTTCTCAGCATTCTACTAACATGTGTTTTACTCTTTTAGAAAACTGTAATATCTGAAAGTCCTTATATGATCAGGATTGAAAAAAATGTTTAGTTCCTTCCTTAGAGTTGCACAGCTGGTAAATAACCAAGCTGAGACTCAAATTCAAACCTTGTAACTTCTTAGCACTATGACTATAATTGTTAAAATATTCAACTTAAACCATTCTATATACAGTCAATAAGAAAACACATGGTCTATAAAACTGTGCTAAGGTAACAAACATAGTTTAAACTAGTAATATAGGCACGCTTTGCATACTACTAAAGTATTCACTGAATTTGTAATTTAGGTTTTATGTGAAAAATTCAATTTCACCATCTTTGAACTAAGATAAGCCTGCAAACGCTCTGTCTTTATAATCATGCTTTTACTAAGTATGCAACTTTTACAGTGCTTTTATGTAACAGCCTAATGAATTTATTCAAGAAACAACAACAACACACACACACAAACACAGAGAAAAAACAGGATACTGCTTGTACAATTCATAATCCCCTGTCTCATAGACCATTCCAGAAATCCCAGGAGGGCCCTCAGCTTGTTGGGATCAGGGAGGAGGGCAATCATGGTATCATCACAAGACTTGCTCATACAACGTATTGAATTATTAACAATCAATAAGTTTTTTTAAAAAAAGCAAGGAAAAGAAAGCTTATTAAATATCCCAGAATTCAATGAATTAAACTGAAGGAAGAACTCTTAAATTTTGGGACTTTCTGTCAATGAGAAAATACAGACTGTAAATACTCTCATTTGAAAGACTTTGTAAAATACCAGCATAGTTGTGAAGTATAAAAGGATTAGCATAATTTATTAGCAAAACAAATATCCTTGAAGGTACACCAACAGTCATTATAATTAAGCAACCATATCAAAAGATTTTAAAAGATTATATACTTGTGTGTTGTTCAAAATTTCTGATGAGTGAGACTCACAAACAGGCTTTATGAACTCTGTAAAAAGACTGAAAATTCAAATGCACACATGCTGTGACAATTACAGAATATGTAGCACCAGAATATTATAGTAAACATCAAGACTAAAAATGTTTTAAAGAGTGAATGTATATATATGTACACAGAATTGCTTTCAGAACGGGTGGTAATTGAAGTTCTTATGTTACAGATAAACACAGGGCAGCAGAAAAATGTAAGCAAATTCTCAAGCAATTGATACGTCTGTATTCAATAATGGAGTGTAATAGGCTAAAAACTCAGAATTTTAAAATATGACCAGTGCACTATTTCTTTTAAATTCAAAAGTGAGTACAAGGAAAGACTAAAATTAAAGAGGGCTCGAGATAATGTATGTAACTGAGAATCACCCATACGCTACTAAGGTGGAGATGATTGCAATAACCCTCTCCAGCTTATATATGGACTCTTTACCCAATGACGCAGGAGTCTGAATGCCACAAGGAGCATTCAATTTTCTTACAATTTGAGTCACATGCTAGTATTTGAAGATCATCTTGGTTTCAAAATAACATGATTGTTGAGATATTGCATACTTTCTACAGACAGTATCTTTTCAGCTCATCAACAGTCTCCTAACTTTCAGCTTTCACTGTCTTTTTTTTGGTTTGTTTTTGTTTTTTCAAGGTAGGGTCTCGCTCCAGCCCAGGCTGACCTGGACTTCACTATGTAGTCTCAGGCTGGCCTCAAACTCACAGTGCTGAGATTAAACGTGTGTGCCACCACGCCTGACTTGCAAAAACAGTATTGAGGGTCATAATAATTGTTTTTTTTTGGGGGGGGTTCGAGGTAGGGTCTCACTCTAGCCCAGGCTGACCTGGAATTCACTATGTAGTCTAGCTCTTTTCTATTCATTTAAATCTTTTTCTGAATAATCTTCCTTTTTGTCATACATAGTTTTTCGCTTTTATGGTTGGTTTTCCTACATGAAATTAATGAATATTGATCATAATCCTCTCTCATTACCTTCGTCTGTCCATCATCTTCCATGCCTTCAACTGAAGCTATCTTTCTTCTTCTTCTTTTTCTTCTTCTTCTTCTTCTTCTTCTTCTTCTTCTTCTTCTTCTTCTTCTTTCTTCTTCTTCTCCTTCTTCTTCTCCTTCTCCTTCTTCTCCTCTTTCTCCTCCTCCTTCTCCTCCTTCTCCTCCTTCTCCTCTTCCTTCTCCTCCTCCTCCTCCTCCTTCTTCTTGTTCTTGTTCTTGTTCTTCTCCTTGTTGTTCTTCTTCTTCTTCTTCTTCTTCTTCTTCTTCTTCTTCTTCTTCTTCTCCTTCTTCTTCTTCTTCTTCTTCTTCTTCTTCTTCTTCTTCTTCTTCTTCTTCTTCTTCTTCATCTTCTTCTTCTTCTTCAAGAAAGTGATTCATTATTACATGATTGCCTCAGCTAAAGGCCAGATTCATTGTGTCAGGGCAACCGCATCAAGCATTCCCAGTGATCACAAGGTGAGGCAGTTAACTAGAAAGGTGACAGCTGATTATTTACTGAGTGCTTATGATATAGCACATTTACAGCAACTCTCTTTTCTATTTTGAGGTCTATAGCAGCTAGCTCCTAGTTGCTGAGACCAAAAAAAAAAAGCACCTTACAGAGAGGTTAGGGCTTATTTCAGGCTTAGAGTTTTGAGGGGAAGGTTCATCATGGTGGATAAAAGCAATAGGCCCACAACAACACATATCCACAATAGACAGAAAACAGCAACCCCAGCTGCCTCTGAACACACAGTAGGACTGGACTCAGAAACAATCCCCAGTGGCTCAGCTCCTCCCGCTGGGTTCTGACTATGAGCTCAGGAACACAATGGATACTTCATGTCTGAAAGATGATATCCCAAACACCTCTCCTCATCCTCTGGCTCTGTAACATTTTTCTAAGAGTAATGATTTTCAAAATCTGGTGAAATTTTCTGGAGGTAGAGCCTCGCTGGATGGATGGTTCACTAGGGACAGGTCTTGTGATTTATTAGTGTAGCATCATTAGATATTCAGCAGCTCATCCTTGCTGCTTTCTCCCACCTGATCTGAAAAGATGTGACTCCCAGTGGCCTATCATGCTCTGACCACCATTTAAAAAAGAAAAAAAAAACTTGCCCTGGAAACTGGAAGCTAGAAATAAACCATTTCTTTCCATAAGGTGATAAGGTGCTAGGGGTTTTGTCCCAGCTATGTGTTTGGCCCAAGGACAAGTATGTAACTGCTATAATACCCAAAACATTTCATTATCATCTTCATACAGATAATACTGAAGCCACTAGTAAAAAAAATAGCATCATTGTGACCCTTGTTATAGTGAAAAGGGAAGAATGCCTTGAAAATAGAGCTAGATGAGGAAAAAAATTGTCCAATATTAGAGAAATGAAGTGATGAGTGTGATGGTAGCTGTGTTCTTTTGAGATATAGATTAAGTATATGTCATGAATCAATGGCCACAGAGGCCATTTGTGAAATTTGGTAATCATACTGAAGATGGAAATCACATTGAATTGAATTTCACATTGTGACAAAGGCATGAGAAATATAGAAGTATAGTCTTGAGATATTGGCCTGTGAAGAAGACAGAAAACAGGCCAATGGCAATTGCAAAATCTCTATATGTCTGTAGTTCCTAGAACATGCATGTTGTTGTATGCTCCTCTGTGTACATGTGGATTCAAATATGCTCAAATTCTTGGAGGGAAAAATAAAAATGAGAGGAAAATGTAAGTCTAAGCATTCACTGCTAGTGGGTGTTGAATAAACTATGGAAAGTGCTTTCATTTTGCAATAGGAAAGGAGAGGGTTGGAGAGATGGCTCAGCGGTTAAGGCACTTGCCTCCAGTGCCTAAAGCCCTGGGTTCAATTCCCTAGGACCCACATAAGCCAGAACCACAAGGTGGTGGCCCTGGTGCGCTCTCTCTCTCTCTCTCTGTCTCTCTCTGTCTTTCTCTCTCCTTGAAAATGAATAAATAATTTTTAAAAAAGTATGGAGTCTATAAGTTCTGATGCAGAGTGGCTCCTGTTGTGGCAGAAAAACAATTCTTTTGTGAGAAACACCTCTACACATAATGATGGAATGGTGGAGAAGAGAAGAAGAGGAGTATGACGTTTGCAGGATGGAAAATAACGGTGAACTGTAAAGAAATGAATGTTTCTGTAAGTAGAGCAGAGAAAGATATTGAAATAGTAGGTGGTAGGGAAGGTGGGCTGAAAAAGTGACTAAAAGTGACAGGACCAGTCAGGGAAATTGCAAAGTAGATTAATGCAATGTTAAGGTATGTTGAATTGTCTACAAAAAATTGGGTCAAATTTAATGTTGCCAATGACAAGGAAATTCTTTTGTATTATGAAAATCACATTCTGTGTGTCTTATTGACTGTGGAAATCCCAGCTCCTTCCCAGGCTCTAAGTGATCGTCACTCTTGCCTTCTCCCAGCTCGAATTCATCATCTGCCTATTTACTTATAGTATATACTCATATCACAGTGCCGATCACAGACAGTTCAAACCTGTAAAGTAGGTAGAGAAGGATTTCCAAATCCTCATGGAACTTTATCCCTTTAGAAATGAACTGAGTTCTGTGTGGAATTCTGATGCTCTTTTCACAGAAGTCCCAGCTCTGTAGCCAATTCAACAACTGGGCTCCCTCTTCCTTCCTTTGCTTCTTTTTCCACAGCTGCTTTGGGCCTTCTGACATTTGACACTTAAAAGAAAGAAAAAATGAAGTAACATGTCGAGGAAGTGTGAGAAAAGAAATGCATTTCCTTCCTTTGCTTCTATTAGTATCTGTGACACATTCCCAATTTACTTGTGTGTGTGTGTGGTTTATTTTTTTATTATTTAATCATGAATGTTGACAGTGAACACACCAAAATTATAAGCACAACTGAAAGGGGTTTCCCTTTGCTATTCTTGACTTGATTGACCAAATGTTCCCAGAGATAGAGCCATAAAGAACAAATTTTCTTTTGTTGACAAAGCAGGTCTCTAGGGCTGAGAAGATTCTCCAGTGGTTAACACCTCCTCACACTTCAGCATGAGGGACTCTCATTCACAGACAATAAGATTTGACTCCCCAGAACTCACGTAACATGATGGGCATGTCCAAACTCATCTATAATTCCTGTCCATGTGTGAAGAGGCAGGGGGAGGAGTGCAAATATTGGAAAATTGCTGATGGACAGTGAACCCCAATTGAAATAGACCCATGCCAAGCAACAAAATACATGTATGAGTGATAAGAGGCCATCCAAAGTTCTCTGCTGACTTCCACAAGCACTTGTGTGGATCACACTCATCTGCATGTGCAAGTGGGAATATCATATCTCACAAACAAGCACCACACACACACAAGTTATCTATCCAAAGAAGTGACCATAAGTAGCCATTTAGATAATTTGCATGAAATGAAGAAGAACAAAACAACCAGCATATAAAAGGCCTGAAAACAGTGCTATCTTTCACTGTTTCCCACTCTCCATCATTTGAGGATGTATATAAACACAACACTTGCATATTCAGGCAACAAACATTTTAAAGTTAATAATCTTTGTTTTTCTTTTCTTTTCTCCAGTACTTCCTTCCTCTAGTTTCTAAGTTAGTAATGTCAGCTGACATTTACTCATATTCCCAAGCCAGTGTTAGAGGAAACTTTGGCAATTGTTTCTACAGTAATACTTCATTCTTCTCCTTTACTTATGAAGAGAGTCTATTTTTTGCCTGTTATTTCAACATTTTATGACAGATCTACTTGTCTTCAGTCTTACTGGGTTAGACAGCCCTATTTGTTAATACATAGGAATTCTGAAATCTTTAGGAATTCACAAAATTGAAGTTTATATTTTGCTCCTGAGATGCCCGTTTGGCATGAAGGTAGAAGTAGAAATCTGTGTCTTGTCTCTTGTGTTTTTTCAGTAATCTAGGATGACAGGCTATCTCATCTGCAGAGCATTTTTGAAGTTTGTCCTAGACATTGACCTATAGTCACCCTGTTAAGGAAGAAAGGTGAA
>PVHP010036383.1:0-17959 GCA_004024765.1 Zapus hudsonius | reverse complement strand
GTGACCAATACATTGAGTATGAGAGGGACAACTTCCACACTTTAATTCTTCACCCAACAAACTAGACCAACACCGTCTTTATCTGTTGGTAAATTAGCTTTAGACTTCAAGAAACCCACCTTTCCTATCCACCCCTCCAAACAGATGTGCTGAGGACCAGATAATCCCTATCTACTTCCCCAGAACCTGGATGAGGAATAAGACCTCTTTCCAGCCACTACCTGTGGCCCTGTGTGGGGATGTGACAATCCAAACTTCACTTCCCCAAGGGAGTTTCTGCAGGCACTCCAGAAAAAAATCTAGACCCAGAAAAAGAATGTCCCTCCTCCCAATCAGATAGACTTGACAATTACTCAACCATCCTTCCTTCCCCTATCCTCTTCCTAAAATCCCTTAGAATCTCCTTCCTCTTCGTCACAGTTCTGTAGCTTTCCTCTCTTTTTCTTCAGACCCACCAGTTTTTCCTGGCATTAAATAAAGCCTTGGGCCCAAGATACTGTTGATCTCAGTCTTTTATTGAGTACTGTGAACCTGACAATCTGACAATTGGAATATTTATCTGCAAGGAGAGAGAGGGGATGGGGAGAGGGGAGAGAGGGGTGAGAGAAGAGAGAGAGGGAAGGAGGAGAGGAAGAGAGGGAGGGAGGAGAGAGAGGGGAGAGAGAGAATATATGCCAGGGCTTCTTACCACTGCAAATGAACTCTAGATGCATGTGCCACTTTGTGCATATGGCTTTATGTGGGTCCTGGGGAATCACATCCAGGCTGTTGGGCTTTGCAAGGAAGCGCCTTGACCCCTGAGATGAATGCTGGTGCCCCACTTGCTTTCTCCTTTTTATTCATGCTGGGACCGTGGTGCATTGGGTGGGTCCTCCCACCTCAGACAGTTTAATCTAGAACCCCATCATGTGATTCTAGATGTCAACCTCATGATCAGTATTAACCATCACAAGTGGCTAGATGAAGAAGACGAAAGATAACATTGCTGGTCGGGATGTGCAGAGAAGGAGACCCTTGCACAGTCAATGAGAATATCAATAAATTCAACCATTGTGTTAAGCATTTTAGATGCTTCTCGAAGAGTTAAACATAGAATCATTATATGATCCACCAATCCCACTGCTGAGTTTATGTACAAAGAAATGAAATGACTATGTTGAAGAGACATCTGCATGCTCATGTTTATTGCAGTACCAATCACAAGAGTCAATCAATGGAAACAATCAGTCCATCAACTGATGAACAGATAAATAAAATGTAGTATAAATACATAATTGAATACTAGTCTGTCAGGGGCGAAGCCTTTGGGGGCCTTTGGAGGCACACCCTGGCTTAGTCTTGGATGGCATCTGACAGCCTGTCAAGAGGGACTTGGCTTAATGAGTTTCAGGAGGTGATCACGATTGGCTATTATGCACAGGTTCTTATCATTAACCCCCTGATTGGCCAGGAAGCTCTATATATACTGCCCCATTCCCCGCAATAAAACACACACGTTTGTCAACCCACAAGCGGTGTGTGTATTTGTGTGATCACTGCCCTCCGCGGGCGACGGGCAGTGATAGGTGGTGGCCAGTACGGGGAAATGAATATGGGGAATGAGTACGGGGACAACAAAACTGGGAAACATACGGGGAAACAAAAACGGGGAACGAACGAAAAAGGGGAACAAACAGAAAAGGGAAGCGAATGAAAACGGAGAATGAAAAGAGAAACGTAGGAAATGAAAAAATAAGAGGAAGGTCTGTTCTCTCTGCTGCCTTTTCCTTCTCCTCCTCTTCTCTCTCTCTCTCTCTCTCTCTCTCTCTCTCTCTCTCTCTCTCTCATCTATCCATAAATTTAGCCTAGGGAAGAGAGGTAAAAGGTTCGCGGTAGAGTGAAAGGAATAGAAGAAGAAGGATGAGCTCTGAAATCTCACTGGCCCTTGTGGGGGCTCCTTTTTGGGCATTGTTGAAGATGATGGGGACTCTGATAAAATTATTGACATCTCCCACAATACCAGCCAGGTTGCCCGAAATAGAAGGAGTGAATGAGGATGAATTATATGGAGAGGAATTAGGAGTTGTGTTCAGAAACCCTTGTGAGGAAACTCCACAGGCTGGGGGGAAAGTGGAGCCAACAGTGCGACCACTTCCTTATAATTACAATGGGGAATGTTCCTGCAGAAGGGAACTCCCATGGTTAGGACCAACTTGCTTTCCTGTATTCGAGGATGCCCAACAACATATAGATATCATCAGCCATTAGACTTCAAACTTGTAAAACAATTGAAGGAGGCAGTAAGCACTTATGGGCCTCAAGCTGCCTATACGATTCTATGTTAGAATCATTAGCAGCATCTAATCTGGCACCTTTAGATTGGGTAAACACTGCAAGAGCCACCTTATCGGGAGGTCAGTATTTACTGTGGAAAACCATGTTCCGCGAGCATTGCACCGACACAGCTAGGCGTAACGCTGCCACAGGGAACCCAGGCTGAGATGTTGATGTGTTAACAGGGTTGGGCAACTACTCAGATATCCAGGATCAAATAAATTATCCTCCAGCAGTATATATAGAAGTAGCAGCTGCAGCAATTAAGGCCTGGAAAACTTTGCAGGGGGTTGGTGATTTACAAGGACAGTTGTCCAAGGTGTTACAGGGACCTAATGAGCCTTATGCTGCTTTTGTGGATCGTCTGCTCCAAACTGCCTCTCATATTTTTGAGGATGCTGAACAAGCTATGCCTTTGGTAAAACAACTAGCCTACGAACAAGCCAATAGGTGGTTTAAGGAGGCCATTAGGCCATGGAAGAGTAAAGACCTTTCAACATACCTAAAAATTTGTAGGGACATAAACGACATAGTTGTTCAGGGTCAAGTTATGGCAGCAGCAATAACACAAGGCTTACATGCTAATTAGAGGTACTATAGAGGAGGTCCGCCAAGAATTTGTTTCCATTGCCAGAAGCCAAGACATATTAAGGTGCAATGCCCTGAGCTGAACTCTTTTAACAGAGAACCCCGCAGAGCAAAACCAGGAATATACCCTCATTATAGAAAAAGAACTTATTGGTCAGGGGATGATAAACCAATAGAGCCTAATACAAGACCCTCAAAAAACGGGAGGGTGGGCCCAGCTCCCCGAGGCCCACTACAAATGTACGGGGTGATTCAACAAGTACCAAAGGCCTGGTATCCTCCAACTGACTGAGGAAAGCAATATCAAGGAAAGCAAGATTAAATATTTGTGCCACTTCCAGGCTAGTCCTGACTCCTGATATGGGAGTGCAACCCATTGATTCAGATTGGCAAGGCCCTATCCCAAATAACTGTATAGGATTAATCTTAGGAAAAAGCTCCGCTAGTTTAAGAGGACTTAAATTTATAATTCATCCAGGAGTTATTGACCCTGATTTCTCAGGCCAAGTTAAAATACTGGCCTCCTCCCCAAAAGGAATAACAGTTATATCTCCTGGAGAGGAAATTGCTCAAATGCTCATTTTGCCTAGCCAACATCACCTGGATTCTAGTAGAGGAAAAAAGGGGCTAGAATCATCAGGTGAGCCACTGACTTATTTAACTATGGAATTAAAGGAAAGACCCTTATTAACGTTAAAAATTAGAGAGAGAAAGTTTTTGGGGCTCCTGGACATGGGGGCTGACAAAAGTATAATAAAATCTCTTGATTGGCCTAAGGATTGGCCAGTTGTCAAGGCGAATCAGACTCTTCGAGGATTAGGAATAGCTGAGAGTCCTGACCAAAGTGCCACTACCTTGCGGTGGAAAGATGAGGAAGGACATAGTGGATTGTTTCAACCTTATGTATGTGCATTGCCGATTTCTTTATGGGGAAGAGATGTATTAAGCCAAATGGATCTTAGATTGACCACTGAAAGTATTTACAATTCCCCTATTAACCATCTTAATAAGAATCAGGGACTGGGTTTTTAGTTGGGGCCACTGAAACAGCTGCTATACCAATAAAATGGAAGGATGATAAGCCTCAATGGATTCCTCAGTGGCCCCTAACAAAAGAAAAATTGGAGGCTGCTTATAAGTTAGTTAAGGAACAAATGGATGCAGGACATCTACAGTCCTCCACTTCTCCATGGAATACTCCCATATTTGTTATAAAAAAGAAATCAGGAAAGTGGAGGTTAATTCATGACCTCAGAGCTCTTAATAATCAAATGTGTCCTATGGGCCCATTCAGTGTGGTTTGCCTCTTGTTTCAGCATTTCCAAAGGATTGGCCCACTATAATAGTGGACTTAAAAGATTGTTTCTTTTCCATACCTTTACATAAGGATGATTATTGGAGATTTGCTTTTACTTTGCCTGTTATTAATTATTCTCAACCTGATCAAAGATTTGAATGGGTGGTTTTGCCTCAGGGAATGGCTAATAGTCCCACCATATGTCAAATATATGTAGACAAGGCTTTGAGATCTATCTACCCACAACCAGTACCCAGATTTATTGATCTATCATTATATGGATAACATTCTACTGTGTCATCCCAATGAACAAATATTAAATGAAGCATTGTGTTTCATGACTAGTGAATTAAAAGTTGGGGACTTACAATAGCCCCTGAAAAGTTACAGGTGGATAGTTTCCAACAATACCTGGGAACAAGGTTGTCAGCCACAGCTGTCAGGCCTCTAAAGCTCATCATTTGGTTAGACAACTTACAAACCTTAAATGACTTTCAAAAATTGTTGGGAGATATCAATTGGATTAGGCCTTACCTAAAATTAACTACCGGAGAACTTAAACCATTGCTTGATATTTTGAAGGGTGACACAGACCTGAATTCTAGAAGAACTCTCACACCTGAGGCCAGACAAGCCCTTTCCTTGGTTCAACAATGATTAGAAGCATGTCAAATTGTCTGTAGGGATCCTGAGTTACCATTGCTTTTTATTGTCTTGCCAGAGAACCATAGTCCTGCTGGGATTTTGTGGCAGGGAGGACCTCTACTGAATGTCAACCTACCTAGTTCTACACATAAGATATTGTCACCATATCCAGCTGCTGTAGCTCAGCTGATTTATAAAGGCATACAAGAATCTGAAGCCTCTTTGGGTATGCCTCAAAAAATAATAATTACTCCCTATGGGCCAGAGCAGATTCGCTGGCTTGCAAACCATTGTGCAGATTGGGCTATTATCTTGTCCTCATCCACCGCTACTTTTGATAATCATTACCCTAAGCATCCTTGGATACAATTTTGCAAGAATACCCCTATTATTTTTCCAAAAGTCACTAGGAAGAAACCTTTGCATGTTTGCTCTCTTGTGTTTACTGATGGATCAAAAAATGGTGTTGGATCCATTATAATTGATGGCAAAAGTTATACCACCATAATCCATAGCACCTCTGCACAAGCCTCGGAACTTGCTGTAGCTGTGCTGGCCTTCCAAATGCTTGCAGAACAGTCTTTTAATTTACTATAAGATAGCAAATATGTGGTGAACTCTTTGCAAATTCTAGAAATGGTTCCATATATTTCAACCACTTCCGCAGTGGCCCCTTATTTTGTTGCTTTACAAAAACTTATATTGCAATGCAAACACCCTTTTTTCATTGGTCATATCAGAGCTCATACTGATCTGCCCGGACCACTTGCTCAAGGAAATGATTTAGCAGATAAAGCAACTCACTCTGAATTCATATTCACTACGGAGGAACAGGCAAAGGCCTTCCATAATAAATTCCATGTTAACTTTACCACCTTACGCCAACAGTTTCATATTACTAAGGACCTTGCTCATACAATTGTAAAGTTCTGTCAACAGTGTGCCCCCCTTATTCCAGTACAATCTTTTGGAATCAACCCTTGAGGTTTAAAACCTAATCACATATGGCAAATGGATGTTACTCATATTCCAGAATTTGGTACTCTTAAGTTTGTACATGTGTCTTTGGATACATGTTCAGGAGTTATTTTTGCATCACCTCACAGTGGAGAAAAGGTCAAAGACGTTATTTCCCACTGTCTCCAAGCCTTTGCCGCTTGGGGAATCCCTAAACAAATTAAAACTGACAATGGTCCCACTTACACTTCAACTTCCTTTAAGCAATTCCTCACTAAATTTGAGATTTCTTTAATTACAGGCATTCCTTACAATCCACAAGGTCAAAGTATTGTTGAGTGTGCTCATCTTACCCTGCTCTTTGTAAACAGAAAGGAGGAATAGGGGACACCTTCAGGTCTCCTAAAGACAAACTCTGTTTCTCTCTTTACTTTGAATTTTTTAACACTGGACAATGAAGGTCGCTCTGCAGCTGACAGACATACAAACCATAGACAATTTAATGGAGTGACTGTAAAATGGAGGGATATTCTTACTGGCCAATTGTGCGGCCCGGATCCAGTACTTTATTGTGGTCGAGGCTCGGTTTGTGTATTTCCACAGAACAAAGCCTCACCGATTTGGGTCCCAGAGCGACTGACATGGCCAGTGATAAAAAATCAAGATGACTCTGAGTAAGGTAAGCGAAGTAGATAGATTTTTATTATTCCCACACCTGTTCTCCATTTTTGTTCCTTATTCAGTTTGAAAATTTCTATCAATGTTTAAATATGTGCTAATACTGTATGGTTTGTCAGTTTTCCTAAAAATTATATTTATAGAGGCGTTACATACAAGAAATACCTGTGATTTCTCTGAATTCTATAAGGTAAGAGACTAAGTGTCTAGACAAATAGGTGATGAATCCCAATTTTCCTATGAAAGCCAATTACTAGGGCTTATGGACTTAACAAAAGAAAGAGCATATACTTTTGTGCTCCACTGGCTTTTTGACTTTAGGACAGAGCTCCTCCTATTGCCAAAATCCCAGAAATAGACATATTTTCCAATACTTCCTCATAAGTCCGTCTGGCCAACAGGTTTATGACAAATGAAAAGGAAATAAATATACAAGGAGAATTATATCTTCCTAGCATTGCTAAAGTCCATGATTGTATAGGTAAAAAGAAAAAGTCAAATAGTCAAAGAAAAAGACATAATGTTTCTTTTCTCATCTATTGCTCAATGGTTAGAGACATTATCTGCTATAAGTACTATATGTTTTCTGCTTGCTTATAAATAAAAAAGAAGGGGGAGAATGCCCCTAGAAAATGTCTTTCTTAATTTTGGGAATTTTGCAGAAAGACTAGTCATGGCAAGTTATAAAAGAAGTGACTGTCATAGACTGACCACTGCTAACACTGGACCTGATCACTCCAGTTATAGCTGTTGGTTCAGTGACTAAATTATTTGTGGGTTAAGAAATGCACAAAGGGAACTCTTGGGGTACTCACCAAGACTGGCTATGTTTCTTTGTCAAGGACAAATTGAATTTTTGGGATGGAAATTGCTTACTGGTATTGATTTTCTAGGGTGAGGTTCTCACATCTAAAAGCATTGTGAGTTTTAAGGAGATGGTTCTATTTGTTTATGTTAATACTGCCAGGTGGTCATCATTTGACTTGTGAGGTTTAATTTCAGTCATTGTGGTTTCTATCCTCCTATCAGATAAATGTGTTGGAATAACTTAATTAAGCTAACAACATTGATTGTCACAGGTTTTCCTTTTCAAAAATTTGACAGGATTGGACACTGCTTTGCTTTGTTGCGGATGATCACAGAGATTCCATCTAAGATATTATTTCAACAATTGTTTTATTTCATATACTTGAACTAACTCTTTAAGGAATATAAAATAATATGGGAGAGAGAGGGAGGGAGGGAGGGAGAGAAAGGGAAGGAGGGAGAGAGAGCGAGGGAGGGAGGGAGAGAGAGAGAAGAAAGAATGGGTGTGCCAAGGCTTCTAGCCACTGCAAACTAACTCCAGATGAATGTGTCACTTTGTGCATCTGGCTTTATGTGGGTACTGGGGAATTGAACCAGGATCCTTAGGCTTTGCAGGCAAGTGCCTTCACCACTGAGCAATATCTCCAGCTCCTTGCCAGTTTTTAAATTATAATTAAAAATTAAATATCTTTATTATTGATAATTGTCATGGTTTGATCCAGGTGTCCCCCACAAACAAATGAATGTGTTCTGATAGATCGATCCTCAGCTGATGGCATTTCGGGAATTAGAACCTCACTAGAGCTGTGTTGTTGGGGCAGGCTTATGGGGGTTATAAGCCAGCTTCCCCTTGCCAGAGTTTGGCACACCTTCTTGCCGCCGTTTGCAGTGCTGTGGCAGAGGTGATGTCCAGCCCTCTGCTCATGCCATCGTTTTCCCTGCCAGAATGGAGTCTCCCCTCGAGTCCATAAGCCAAATAAACCCATTCCTCTACAAGCCACTTTTGTTTGGGTTCTTTCTGCGCAGCAACTAGAAAGCTGACTTCAACAGCTTTCAAATTCGGCCAATTTTCCACTTAGTGAGGGGGACCCCTTGTCTGGAACTTGGGATTCAAGGTGATAGTCACCGGATCCCGTACTCTTGGGCTCCCAAGACAAGTTGCACTATGGGAGTGATTGACGGGGAGGCTACTAAAAATAGAATCTAGGTAAACCAGAAATGTGTGTATTTGTTAACCTACACTGATCACACTCTCCAATGGAGATTGTGCTTGTATTTTTCAGGATGCAGCGAGAGAGCTGGGGCCCATCTAACCCTACCAACCCACCGTAGGCTGATACCTGAGATTCTGGCAAGAGAGGAGCAACCACAGTCATACCGTGGAGGATCCATATGGAACCTCGCAGAGAATGACGGGAGGAACAAGGGACCCACAGCCACAGACATTCAATCTACACAGGATAAGCCAGTGAGACAGAAACCAACGATCTTCGACACAAAGACCCCTAAACTCACAATCTTAAAGCAGCCTTAATACCCATCCACCACTACTCAGGGAACTATGCGGAAGAGGGGGCGGAAAGATTGTAAGAGCCATTTTGGGGGAGACTATCCAGAGGCATGGCACCCCTCAGTAACAACACACTTGGCCCAGGAGGACCAGGCTGAGTACTAGGCTAATCAGGGTCCCCTGCCACAAGGACTGATCCAGACGGTACACAGAGGAGGATATCCAGCTGATTGGGGATGGGGAGGGGGCATTGGGGATAACAACTCATGGTTTGCCCACTGAATAATGTAACTCATTATGGACAATAAATATATATTTAAGACTTAAAAAAAGAAAATGAATAAATAAAATATTAAAAAAAGAAAATGGGATAGTGTAAATTCTCTCTTTCTCCATGTTTATCTTTGGCATATAGGAAGGCTACTGGTTTTTGTGTATTGATTTTTGTATCCTACCACTTTAATGAAAGAATTTATTGCCATTAGAACTTTTTTTGGTGGAGCCTTTTGGGTCACTTATCTATAAAGTCATGTCATCTGCAAATAGGGATGGTTTGAGATATTCTTTACCAATTCATATCCCTTTTGTTTCTCTTGTCTTACTGCTTGAGCTAAAATATCAAGTACTATGTTTGAAAAGCAATGGTGAGAGTGGGCATCCCTGTCTTGTTCCAGAACTTATTGGGAATGTTTCAAGTTTTCCCCCATTTAGTGTGATCTGGGCCTTAGGAGCATGATAAATAGCCTTTATTATGTGGAGATATGGTCCCTCCATCCCTAGTCTCTCCAGTGTTTTAATCATGAAGGGGTGGTGTAGTTTATCAAAGGTCTTTTCTGCATCTATTGAAATAATCATGTGTTTCTTGTGTCTAAGTTTATTTATGTGGTGAATTACATTTACTGATTTCCACCTCTTGTTTTAATTCTATTTTTATTTCATTATTTGACCTTTTTATTTTTATATTGGATTTTATTCCTGCATTTGGATATGCCTTCATTGAGCTTGTTCCATTGGCCTATGAGCTCATTTATTTGTTGATTCTCCTTAAATTCCTTTAGTCTTCTTTTAATCTCTTTTTAAAAATTTTTTATTAATTTTCAAGCAGAGATATACAGCATGAGAGAGACAGAGAGAGATAGAGAGATAGAGAGAGAGAGAGAGAGAGAGAGAGAGAGAGAGACAGAGAGAGAGAGAGCAGGTCGCCACCTTGTGGGTCTGGCTTATATGGGCCTGGGGAATTGAACCCAGGGCCTTAGACACTGGAAGCAAGTGCCTTAACTGCTGAGCCATCTCTCCAGCCCTTAATCTCTTTTTGATTGTCTTCAATTTCACTAAGCTATCAATGGGGTACTGTTTCTTGATTCTCTTTGGTTGCCTTTAGCCGTCGATTGAGTTCTTATTGACTATTTTCCATTTTCTTCATCCATCCTTTGAGTTATTTTTGTTGCATTTCTTCCAATTCATTGAGCCATCCTTTGGTTTGTAATTTAAATTTTAAAATATATTTATTTGTTTGTAATCAGAAGATAGAAGACAGACAGACATACACACACAGGGGGAGAGGGAGAGGGAGAGGGAGAGGGAGAGGGAGAATGGGCATAATAAGGCCTCCAACTTCTACAAATGAACTCCAGGTGCATGTGCCACTTTGTGCATCTGGCTTTATGTGGGTATTGGGGAATCAAACCCAGGTTGCCAGGCTTTGCAGGCAAGCACCTCAACTGATGAGCCATCTCTCCAGCCTCTGTAATTTGAATTTTTTTTTGCTGATTTTCTTCCATTCCCTTCAGCCATTCTTGGAGTTCCTGTTTGATTATTTTTTGTATAGTTTCTCCCCATTCAACCAGCCATTTCTTCATGGTCTTATTAAGTTTTTTAAAAATGCTTGTAAAGATTTTATTTTGGGCTTCCATGTTTTGGTTTTCCTTTAAGCTTTCATTGGCGGCTTCTACTATGGTACTAGGAAATCTGGGTGGGGATTTCTTTGTGTATGGTCTGTTTGTTCAAAAGCTCTTTAACTTAATGAGATCTCATTGGTTGAGTGATTATTGAATTTACTGGGCTACTGGGTAACAAATCTAACAAAACAGACTTCAAACCAAAATGAATCAAAAGAACAAAAAAGGCCACCTCATACTCACCAAGGGAACAATCCAACAGGAAGACATCACAATCAAAAATCTATATGTACCAAGCACATGTGTAAATATGTGTGTTTACAGTGTGTGAAGGTCTTCATGTGTAAATATGCTCACTAGTTTGGCAGTATGTGAGTATGCAAGTATGTGGATGTGTGTAAATGCATGTATAAATGTGTTTACAGGTGTGAAAACACATGAAAATATAAATGTGTTTACTCATGTGCAAGCATACTAATGTGCAAGTATGTTCAAAAGTGTGCAAACATGAATGTGCAGTATATGAGGGGGTAAATGTTCATGTTCATGTGTGAATGTGTTCACGAGTTGTCATCGACAGCCACATACCACTGGGATGAACCTCTAAACCAGGCACAGTTATGGAGGGGACTTATTGAAGTTACAGATCCAGGGGAAGTTCCGTAATGGCAAAGAGGCTGGCCCCCTTTCACAGGTCTAAACACACACACACACACACACACACACACACACACACACACACACACACACACACACACCAGCAAGCAAACGGGCAGGAGGAAGTGAGAGATTTCCTTCCCCTTTATGTAATCTTAGGACAGAGTCTTGCAGCCCTTTCCCAGACTTGTTGACTTCCTGAGTCTCTGGAATTTCCTTTCTGTACTGCCCTCCCAGGAAGAGATATTTGTTTCTAGCTAACATGACTTCCTAAATCCCCTGAGCCTCCTTTCTCTCTTCAATTTGGAGGAAGTCTACGACACAACATTGAAGATTACTGTGGATTGCTGACAGGTCAGGTTGACAACAAAACTGAGGCATCACACAAGTGCACAAGCATGTGAGTGCAAAATGTATTCATAAATTCACAAACATTTCAGTGTGCAAATGTGTGTAAATGTTTACACGTTCATGAATGTGAGCGTAAATGTATTCAAACATGTTCAAGGTGGGCAAAATTGTGAGGTGTAAAGTATTCAAAAGTGTGTAAATGTGTTAGTGTATGCATGTTCATAAGTGTGCAAGCTTGGGTGGGTTATTTTGTTCATAAGTGTGCAAACATGTGAATTTCAAAGTTTGTTAGTAGGTAAATTACCATGTTCATCTGTAAATATGTTCATAAGTGTGGACCATGTAAGTGTGCAAATGTGTGTGAGTAAATGTGTTTATAATGGTGCAAACATGAGTGTATAAATGTGTGAAAGGATGTGTGTCCACATGTGTGTAAAGGTGTGAGTATAATGTGTATGATCATGTGATTGGGTGCAAACCTGTGCAGATGCACAACAGTGTATGAACTTATACTTGCACATTTCCTTGCACACTTTTATACAATTGCACAATTGTACATTTACTTGTATATGTTAGGGTCTGAGCGCGACCACCCCTCAAGGAACAGATGAGACACACGATAATGCAAGTCACACAGCGAGCTTTTATTTCTAGCTAGCCTAGGGTCCAGGTGTCTGCTCATCTGAGCTTTCAACAAGGACCCTGAAGGCAAGCAGTTGCAGGGTTTTATAGGTTGAACAGGCAAGCATTACTCAACAGATTTTTGCATTAACTTTGCTTTACAGACATCTAGCTCATGACTTTATCAACCACATTTTGTGGTCAGTAAAGATTCTAGGAACTCAGACCCCATACCTCAATTTCAAGAACTTAATCTCTCAGCAAACATCTGGTCGCGGGTGGCAACAATGTCCCAGCCTTAACTCTCTATAGCTATACCAGATATGAGTTAGCGAAATTCCTTATTCTGGAAAATGGGCCAAGGAAGGGGGAGAGGCCCAATTTGATTTTAACTATTCTACTTTGCTCCTATAAGACACTGTGACCTTAGAAAATTCTCCAGAACTATTCTGTTATTTTTGTATGAATGATCTCTACAGTATATTGTCATATAAACATACTAACATACTTGCATACTCTGAAATTTGCACATTCCAATATTTATAATCTAACACACTCATATTTATTTTCGCATGATCAAACATTTGCACACTTACACTCCTTTGTATGCTTAGATATATACACACAATTCTTGTACACTTAAATACTGCATGTTCACAGATTTACACACTCAAACAAACTTTTGTTTGAACACACGTGCACACTCACACATTTACACAGATTTAAATACTCTCACACTCTTGGACTCTTGCACATAGACACATTTACATATTTGTACACGTTTGAACTTAAACACTTTCTTGCACACTTGTGCGGGAGTATAGCTATAGAACTGTAGAGAAATAGATTTTTGTGAGTGAGAAAAGGGGGAGACAGTCATGAAGGTCTATTCTGGTAACATAGAGGGTTTTTTTCCCCAGCACTTTTAATTAATTAATTTTTGACATAGGTTTTAGTATGCCCCTCCTTGCATCCTCATTTCCCTGAGGGTCCTCTTCAGTAGGGTTATTGGTGTTCACTATTGGGTTATTAAGGTCTCTGTCTCTGGGGACACCTGTGCCTCAGGTTGTTTCTACCCTCCTTGGACTCTTGCAGTCTTCCTGGCCTCTCTTCTACAACAGTCCCTGAGCCCCGACAGGGGTGTTATGAATTGATGCTGACTTCTCTGCAGCCTCTGTATTTCTGCTATGATGTGTTTTGCTTCTCTACAGGGTTTGTTGCTATTTTCTTGGATGTGAATGTCAGGCTAGCATTGGGAGCAATACTCATGTCACTGCTTCCTCTGCAATTTCTTCTACTCAGGTAAGTGTGGTAGAGGTGGCACATCTTGTTGTGAGCATTCGGCTGTCTTATGTCGATGGATCTTGAATCTCTGTCATCTCTAAGATGAAACAGATTCACTGACCAAAGTTGAGAGCAGCTTTGATTAAAGGGAGTTTGAGAGACTTTTTTTGAGGTAGGGTCTCACTCTAACCAAAGCTGATCTGGAACTCACTCTATAGTCTCAGGCTGGTTTTGAACTCTTTGTGATCCTCCTACCTTTCCCTCCCACGTGTTGAGATTAAAGACACATCACACCCAGAAATTTGAGAGACATTTTGATGAGGCTACCCACTCAACTTGTACAGGGAACACTGGGGGCTTCTCTGAGTATCATGATTTTCTTGACCATGGGGTGCTGACCTGGTTCCCAGTACCAGTGAGCTCTGTCCCAGTGAGCGGACCTCATGTCTTTCACTTCCTTGGTTGGGGATATTCCAAGGTATTTTTGTTTCTTTTGTGGCTATTGTAAATGGGACTGATTCCCTGATCTCTTTTTCCATATATTTGCCATCCATAGATAAATGCTCCTAATTTTTGTGTCCTGATTTTATATGCTGAAATCATTTATCAGCTCTAGGATTTTTTTTGTGTATGTGATCTTTTGGCTCACTTGAGTTTAGAATCATATCATCTACAAAGAAGGGTAGTTTGACTTCTTGAAGATGTTTTGAATGAGAGAATGTGGGAATGATGCAAGGAGTTCATAATTTTAGGAAAAGGTAAGGGGGTTTGTAAATTGGGTCCCTGAATAACTTTCCTGCTGGTCACCCTTGCCTTTTGGAGAGTGGCCCACTGCTTGAAGGAAGTCTTCCAATCTCATTGCTAAGGTTATCCCCCATGGCATGGGCTCGCCACACTTCACTTTCTGGAGTAGACCAAAGAAAGGTATGAATAATGAATCACTCATTTTCCAGATGTAATCATTTCAAACAAAAGTGTGCTATTCCCTTGATGAATTATAACACAAAGCACAGCCTGGAATATGCTAGTTAGGTACTGGAAATTACTTTGAACTTCCAAACTTTTCTCCCTGGGGAAGCAGGTGATAATGTTGAACACATTCTGAGGAGGCCCTAGAGTCCCAGCCAGTCTCTGCCCCTTTTGAGGCCCGCTGTCCTTCCTCCTTCATTGGTGTCTGTGAGAATAGACCTATGGGAAAAGAAAGGTAGATTTGAACCATGACTCTCAGGGCCTCATTAGAATTTGCTGCTTGCATGCTCCCAGAAGTCACAACTGTACAAGTTTCCATTGGAAGCTTTACTTCAGATTAATTAAGGACAGCCTGAGTTTTTCTGTTACTCTAAATGAGTCTCAAGAGGCTAGTTAGGAGGACGTCTACTGCGTCTGTCTCCATGATAGGAGCAGTTGGGTTGTATGAAGAGCAAGTGAAAAGCACATGCCCAGGAGATGATGCTCCAAGCGTCCTCACAAAACTTGGCGTCTCCAGCGCCAGCTGTCACGTCTGTGTAACTCCAGCCCTGTCTCTGGAAGACCCTCTGCTCTCATCCTAAATCTGGAGAGGTTGGTGTCTCACTTTGGGACATACCTGCTGACATTCGTGTCTCTTCTAACCTATCTTAATCACCAATGGCTGGCCAGATTAGGTCCCTTCTGGAAGAAAGACTTTCACCTCATTGTTCGTTCCATCTCAGTGTGTGTGTGTGTGTGTGTGTGTGTGTGTGTGTGTAATTAAAAATACTTCATTTATTTGCAAGCAGAGAGTGATAAAAGACTGACAGAATGGGTGTGACAAGGCCTCCAGCACTGAAATCAAACTCCAGATGTGCCACTTTGGACATCTGGCTTTACATGGGGACGGGTGAATCAAACTGGTTGTTAGGCTTTGCAGGCAAGCACCTTAACTGCTGAGCCATCTCTCCAGCCTCCCAGAGTGTTTTCAATCCTTCAATAATTTAAAGCAGCCAGAATGATTATAACTCATTTCATTTTGATTAACCTTCCTTCCTCCCTCTCCTCTCCTCCATCCATTTCTTTTGACCCCACTTAGACCACTCCACCCAGTACAGTATCCCTCCTCTCTATTAGACCCTTCCCTTGAGTCCTCCCCTCTTTTCCTCCCCTTGTGTTTGGCCTCTTTGGAGCTTACTGGGTTCTACTGTTAACTCATACTCCAACTCACACACAAATTAAAAAAATTTTTTTTTCTTTGGTTTTTCAAGGTAGGGTCTCACTCTAGCCCAGGCTGACCTGGAATTCACTATGTAGTCTCAGGGTGGCCTCGAACTCATCTTCCTACCTCTGCCTCCTGAGTGCTGGGATTAAAGGAGTGCACCACCACGCCCGGCTGATAATTTAAAATTTTGAAGTGAGGATCTGCATTAGAGAAAGAACATGTGGCATTTGACTTTCTCAACCTGGGTTACTTCACCTAGTATATCTTTTCCAGATCCATCCATTTTCCTTTAAATTTCATAATTTTGTTTTTCTTTTCAGCTGAATAAAACCCAATTGTGTATATGTGTATATCTTCATTATCCACTCATCAGTTGATGGGCATCTGGGCTCATACCATTTCCTAGCTATTGTGAATAGAATAGCAATAAACATGGGTAAACATGTGTCTCTGTAGTAATGTGTAGAGTTTTTAGGGTTTATACCCAGAGTGGTATTGATAGGTCATATGGTAGGTCTATTTTTAGCTGTCTCAGAAACCTCCACACTGAGTTCCATGATGGCTGTACCAGTTCCCATTCTGACCACCAATGGATAAGGTTCCTCTTTCCCCATATTCTTGCCAGTATTTGCCACTAGATTTCTTGATAATATCCATTCTGACCAGACTGAGATAGAATATTAAAGTAGTTTTAATTTGCATTTCCCTGATGGCATCTTTCTTTTGAGAACTATTCAGTTCTATAACCCATTTTAAAGTGAAACCTTTAAAACTTTTATTAGAAAAAGGATGAGCAATGAAGGAGGATTCATTTCAGCTTGGAATTAAAAATGGTAAAAATGCCAGGCAGAGGTAGGAGGATCACTGAGTTCGAGGCCACTCTGAGACTGCATAGTGAATTCCAAGTTGGCCTGGGCTGGAGCTAGACCCTACTTCGAAAAACCAATAATATAAAATAAAATAAATATATAAATATATAAAATAAAATATATAAAAATAAAATATAAATACATAAAATATGTAAAATATATAGAATAAAATATATAAGATATATGAAATAAAATATATAATATAAATGAAATAAAATATATAAGATATGTAAAATAAAATAAATAAGATATATAAAATAAAACATATAAAATATAAAATATATAAAGGTATAAAAGGTATAAAATAAAATATATATAAAATAAAAAATATATAAAATATTAAAATACTTCTTTAGGTAATTTTCCTTTGCATCTTAATTCTATCATCTAATCTATTTATCATCTATATATTTATTTTTTATAAGCAGAGAGAGAAGAGAGACAGACAGAATCGGCACGCCAGGGCCTCCAGCCCTGCAAACGAACTCCAGATGAATGTGCTACTGTGTGCATCTGGCTTTTCATGGGTACTGGGGAATCGAACTCGGGTTGTTAGGCTCTGCCAGCAAGCACCTTAACTGCTGAGCCATCTCTCCAGCCCTAAATCTACATATTTTGAGAAAATATTTTAGTACTTCATGGGATTTCAGGTCAAACAAGATATAAGCAAATAGGTTCCTGATCTGAGGGGTAATTTAGTTGACTTTTATTTGAGATCAGGGGAAGGGTGCTCTGGTTGTCAACTTGACAGGCTTCAGATCACCATGGAAACAAGTCTCTGGTCAGGTCTGTGAGGGATTTTCTAGATTAGGTTGGAGGACCTACCCTAACTGTGGGTGGCAATATCCCATGGGATGGGTTCCTCCTGGACTGTATAAAAAGGTGAGCTAGCTGAGCATTCAACAGTCATCACTCCCTACTTTCTCCTGCAGACATGACGAAGTGAGCTGACTTCTTGCTCCCATCATGGCTTCCCTGCTGTGATGGACTTTGCCCTCTGGAACGGTAAGCCTTCTTCTATCAGTTGCTTCTGGTTGGGTATTATTTTATTAATTGAGAGCTATGCTGTATGAACATGTTGCATATTGGTCATATTCCTACCGGGTTTTTCTCATGCTCCCTCTCTCCTATGCCCTTCCACTGGTGGCCCTCCTCAGTGGGCTTATCAGTGTCCACTATGGGGTCATGAGTGGCCCAGTTGGTTTCTGAGGATGGGGCAATGGTTGATTGACCTTATATTCTGAGCAACAGGAGTTCTGTTCAGAAAGCCCTTGCTATGTCTATATGTTGAAATGTTTCACCCATTTTTTT
>PVHP010036382.1:0-17949 GCA_004024765.1 Zapus hudsonius | reverse complement strand
CTTATCCTGTGTTGATCCTGTGTGGCTGTGGCTGTGGGCCCCTTGTGCATCCCGTCATTCTCTGCAGGGATTCCATTTGGATCCTCCACAATATGACTGTGGTGACCCCTCTCTTGCTGGAATCTCAGCTATTGGCCTACAGTCGGTTGGTAGGGCTAGATGGGCCCCAGCTCTCTCGCTGCATCCTGAAAAATACAAACAACCTCCAACGGAGAGTGAGATCAGTGTAGGTTAACACATATGCACAATTCTGGATTACCTAGATTCTATTTTTAGTAGCCTCCCTGTCACTCGCTCCCATAGTGCATCTTGTTTTGGGAGCCCAAAATTACGGGATCCGGTGCCTATCACCCTGAATTCCTAGTTCCAGACAAGGGGTCCCCCTCACTGAGTGGAAAATTGGACAAATTTGAAAGCTGTTGATTGTCTCCCCAGGCCCAGGCTCCTCCATTACACAAGTGCTCCTTTCTTGGTTCGCTATTCCCTCCCAGTAGGAGGTGTGGTCAGCCTACTCATGAATGCAGATTGTGTTTCTTGTCAGTGGTCTCTGTTTACTCCAGCTGTCGTTGATCAGTTTCACCTGGCAGCCTATGCAGTGCATTCCAGCACTACACTAACTGCCTTCTGGGGGCTGGATACCATTCCGGACTTTGAAGGGTTTCTCGATGCTGGTCGATGGCTGTCTGTGGTTTCTTCAGTAACCGGGTTTTGCCTCAGGCTTGGGGAGGGCACTCAAGAGCTTTGACAGAATTCTGTCTTGTTGTTGGATTCTCATGAGTCGCTTTGGTCAAGAGATCAGTGAGGGAAGGAACCAGTGGTTGGAACCAGGCGTTGTCAGGCTGATCTAATTATTCACAGGCTTAGACTATCTCCCCTATTACTCATGGTCCCTCTTGCCAGGCGACGCTCACTAATTTCTCAATAGGTTGCAGTATGCTCATAAGGATTTTATAGTTTTGAGCCTAATATGGTTTATCCTCATGCTTATGCCATTCCCCTTGCCCCATCCCTTACCCCTCACTCATAACGTCTCACTTCTTTCTACTAGTCTGCATAAAGAAAACGGTTATTCTGGTTAAGGACCACATATGAGGAAGAATATGTGGTGTTCTATTCTCTGTTCTTTTGAGTGATTGCTTAGTAAGATCTGCTCAAAGTCAGACCATTTTTTCCTAAAATTCGATATTTTATTTTTCCTTTCAGCTGAGTAAAATTCCATCATGTAAATATAGCACAGTTTCTCTGTCCATTCTTCCATGGATGGGCATTTGGGCTGATTCCAATTCTTGGCTATTATAAATTGAGCTGCTATAAATATAGTTGTACAAATGTTTCTGCGTTGAGATGTGACATCTTGTGGATAGTTACCTAGTAGAGGGATAGCTGGGTCCATTGGAAGGATTATGACCATTCTGCTCAGAAGTCTCCACACTGCTTTCCATAGCAGTTGAACAAGATTGCAATCCCACCAGCAGTGAATAAGGGTTCCTTTTTCCCCACATCCTCGCCAGCAAAGATTGTTGTTGGTTTTCTTTATGATTGCCATTCTGACAGGGGTAAGGTGGTATCTCATGGTAGTTTGATTTGCATTTCCCTGATGCTTAAGGATGTTGAGCACTTTCTCAGGTGAGAAAAGGCCATTTGTGTTTCCTTCTCTGTGAATTCTCTGTTGAGATCAGTGCCCCATTTTGTGAGGGGGCAGTTTGCTTTTTGTTATTAATTTTCTTGAGTTCTCTGTTGGTTCCTGAAATTAGGCCTTTGTCTGAGTTGTAGCTGGAGAAAATCATCTCCCAGTTTGAAGGGGGTCTATTGACTTTGAGAACGGTGTTTTTGTCTGTACAGAAGCTTTTGAGCCTGATCAGGTCCCATGGATGAAGTGACTGTTGCACTTCCTGGGCTACTGGAGATTTACTCAGGAAGTTGTTCCCTATTCCTATCTCATGTAGGGTTCCTCCTACTTTTTCTTCCAGGGTGTTCAGGGTTACAGGCTTGTTATTGAGGTCTTTGATCCATTTGGAGTTGATCTGTGTGCATGGTGAAAGGAGTGGATCTAATTTCATATTTTTACATGTGTTTATCCAGTTTGTCCAGCGCCATTTGTTGAAGATGCTATCTTTGGCACAGCGTACATTGATGACACCCTTGTCGAAGACTAAGAAGCTGAAGTTACTTGTATTAAAGACTGGGTCTTCAATTCTATTCCACTGGTCAGACTGTCTGTTTTTTCTGCCAATACCATGCTGTTTTAATTACTATGGCTTTGTAGTATGCTTTAAAGTCAGGTATGGTGATACTTCCTGCATAATTTTTTTTGCTCAGGATAGTTTTAGCTATTCGAGGTCTCTTACTCTTCCAAATAAATTTGGAGATTATTTTTTCAATGTCTGTGAAGAAGGAGGTTGGGATTTTTATTGGCATCACATTGAATCTGTAGATTGCTTTTGGCAGGATTGCCATTTTCACTATATATATTCTCCCTATCCATGAGCATGGAATGTCTTTCCATCTCGTTACATCCTCCTGTATTTCCCTCTTGAGTGTTTCAATATTTTCCTTATATAAGTCTTTCACTACCTTGTTTAGTGATATTCCCAGGTGTTTAATTTTATTTGAGGATATAGAGAACGGGGCAGTTTCTCTGATGTCTTTTTCCGAATGCTTATCTTCTATATATAGAAAGGCTACTGATTTTTGTGTGTTAATTTTGTATCCTGCCACTTTGCTGAAGGCATTGATCACCTTCAGGAATTTACTTATACTGCTCTTTGGGTCTGATATATATAAGATCATGTCATCTGCAAAGAGGGATAGTTTGACTTCTTCCTCTACGATTTGTATCCCTTTTATGTTGTTCTCTTGTCTTATTGCTTGGGCTAGAACTTCAAGCACTATGTTAAATAGCAGTGGTGAGAGTGGACATCCCTGTCTTGTCCCTGAGTTAAGCGGGAATTCTTTGAGTTGATCCCCATTGAGGATGATTTGTGCTTTAAGAGATCTGTATATTGACTTTATCATGTTGAGGTAGAGGCCGTCTATGCCTATTCTTTCCAGGGATTTGAACATGAAGTAATGTTGAATTTTGTGAAAAGCCTTCTCTGCATCAATTGAGATGACCATGTGTTTTTTTCAGGTGAGTTTTTAATGTGGTGAACTATATTTATCGACTTTCGTATGCTGAACCATCCCTGCATCCCTGGGATGAAGCCGACTTGGTCAGGGTGAATTACAGTCTTGATGTGGGTTTGTATTCAGTTTGCTAGGATTTTGTTTAGGATTTTTGCATCTAAGTTCATCAAGGATATGGGTCTGTAGTTTTCTTTTCTTGTTACATCCTTGCCTGTTTTGGGAATTAGGACGATGGTAGCTTCATAAAAGGAGTTTGGGAGCCTACCCTCTTTTTCTATGTCCCTGACAAGCTTCAAAAAGAGAGTTTTCAGTTCTATGATGAAGGTTTGGTAGAATTCAGCTGAGAAACCATCTGAACCCCGGCTTTTCCGTATGGGGAGTTTCTTGATTACCGATTTAATCTCTGTGATTGTTATTGGATAGTTTAGGATCTTTATCTGCTCTGGTCTGAGCTTTGGAAGTTGGTAGGTGTCCAGGAATTTATCCATTTTATTCATCCGTATAATGGAAAACCCATCAGACTCACCTCAGACTTCTCCAGAGAAACTTTAAAAGCCAGGAGAGCTTGGAACAAAGCGATCCTAGGCCTAAAGAAGTACGGATTCCAACCTAGACTACTGTACCCAGCAATGTTATCCATCATCATAGATGGAGAAATTAGAGTATTCCATGAAACTAACCAGCTCTACAGTTACTTGAACACAAAGCCAAACCTTCAGAAGATACTTCACGAGATATCCCACGTAGAAGAGACTTATATCCGACCTCAGGAAAGGAACAGAGAACAAGCAAAGTAACACCAAAGAGATAACAAACCAGCTCAGATACCAACCTCCATATTCTCACCAACATGGCAGGGTTTAAATAAACCTCACAGTTATAACTTTGAATGTAAATGGACTCAACTCTCCTATAAAAGACACAGGATCGCAGGTTGAATCAGGAAAATGGACCCTTCTATCTGTTGCCTTCAAGAAACACACCTTATTGCTAAAGACAGCAACCTACTGAGAGTAAAAGGGTGGAAAACAATTTTACAGGCATGTGGAAATAATAAAAAAGTGGGTGAAGCTACTCTAATATCTGACAAAATAGACTTTAAACCAACAGCAATAAAAAAGGACGATGGTGGTCACTTCCTACTCGTCAAGGGAACGATACAACAGGAAGACATTACTATAGTAAATATGTATGCACCAAATGCAAGGGCCCCTCAGTTCATTAAGCATAAATTACTCAAAAGCAAAGCAGATATAGATGTCAACACCATCATAGTAGGAGACTTTAACACTCCACTGTCATCACTAGACAGATCGTCCAAACAAAAGACAAGCAGGGAAATAAAATTGCTAAAAAGCACCATAGACAAGCTAGGGATAACAGACATCTACAGAACATTACATCCCAAGGACACAGATTACACATTCTTCTTAGAAGCACATGGAACTTTTTCCAAAATTGACCATATACTGGGTCATAAATCTCAGTAAATTCAGAAAGATCAATGTAATCCCCTGCATCATATCAGACCACAATGCATTAAAGGTAGAAATTAACAACGGTACAGGATCCAAAAATTTCAACAGATACTGGCGATTGAACAACTCTCGCTCCTGAACAATCAATGGGTCAAACAAGAAATCAGACAGGAAATCCAGAACTTCCTAGAAACAAATGATAATGAGGATACAACATTTCAGAACTTGTGGGACACAATGAAGGCAGTTCTAAGGGGGAAATTCATTGCACTAAATTCCTTCATAACAAAGACAGAGAGGTCTCAAATCAACCAACTATCCTCACACCTAAGGTCATTAGAACAGATGGAAAAATCCAACCCTAGGAGCTCGAGACTCAAGGAAATAATTAAGATCAGAGCTGAGATTAATGACTTGGAAACAAAGAAAACAATTGAAAAAATAGATAAATCAAAAAGTTGGTTCTTTGAAAAAGTCAAATCATGTAGAGGATTAGCTGGGTCCATTGGTAGTTCTATGTCCATTCTGCCTAGGAGTCTCCACACTGCTTTCCATAGCAGTTGAACAAGTTTGCAATCCCACAAGCAGTGAATGAGGGTTCCTTTTTCCCCACATCCTCGCCAGCAACAATTGTAGGAACCAGCTAAAGAACTGGACCTTTAAAAGAAGAAAACTGGGCTGGAGAGATGGCTAAATGGTTAACGCACTTGCCTCCAGTGCCTAAGGCCCCCAGTACCCACATAAACCAGACCCACAAGGTGTGGCCCTGATGTGCTCTCTCTCTCTCTCTCTCTCTCTCTCTCTCTCTCTCTCTCTCTCTCTCTCTCTCTCTTTCTATCTATATCTCTGTCTCTCTCCTTGAAGATGAATAAATAAAATAGTTTTTAAAAAGTGGAAAACTTTGTTTGGATCTATATTTGGATTATATTTATTATAAATTTTATAAATTCCAGGACAGTACTATACTGGTTTTAAATCATTAGAACTATCCCTTTTATATATAAATAGACATAATTAAATTATAAATAAGATCATGAAACTTATAAACTTAAAACTCATATTAATTATTGAGATTTTCATGAGAATTATTATTTTAAAGATGATTATAGGCTAGAGATGTAGCTCAATTAGTAGAATGTTTGCCTAGCATGCACAAACCTCTGGTTGATCCCCAGCACCAGCAAGCCTCTTTGTGCATGCCTATAAATCCTACCACTTGGAAAGTGCAGTCAGGAGGATCAGAAGTTCAAAGTCATCCTGAGCTACACCATGAGTTCAAGGCCAGTCTGGGATACATAATAAAATGTCTCAAAAAAGGAAATTATGACTATGTAATGAATGACAAGTACAGGTTCTTTTTAGTTGTAGAGGGCTGGTTTACTGTGTTTTATAAAGTGCTTCAATTTACACACTGCAGTTTTTTTTTTCAATTTTGACTACAGTGTGTCATGATGTCTTTTGGTTTTTATTTTCCAGGAAGCCATCATTACATATGTTTATGTGTATGAGGTTACACACAGTACTACTTGGTGCCAATATAATCATAAAAATTATGCAAGTTTTGCACATAAGACATGTAGTAGTACTTGTCACCTAGAATATGCAAGGTATTTTATCTTTATTAATTTTAGTTGAACTGTAAGTGTTGAAATACACGTGCACACAAACACATATTCTCAAGCAAAATACTTTCTCTAGCTGGGAATGATGAGTACCAATGAGGCAAAGGCAGGAGAAAAGTGAGTTCAAGGCCAACTTGTGTTAGGCAATGTCTCTAAACAAACAAAATCAAATGGCATCTCTGCTAAAAACTCCAGTTTGAAAAATATTAATTTCTAAGAGTTTGAGGAACTGCCCCCAAGGGAGGACTTTTAGTGTTTCTATGTACATAAATAAGGGAATGTGAAATAGGAGGCGATGAGAGGAGAATAAGAAGGGACAAAGTACACAAGGAAACATGTATTATGAAAGCAGAAAGGAGGCTATGTTGGTTATAGGACACTAGGAGGGAGAAGCAAAGAAGCAAAGGGGAAGATAAACAATAAAAACTACGTGAAGACATCATAAAGAAACCTAATTATTTGTAAGTTAATAAAATATAAAAAAGAATTTGAAGATAAAAGACTTAAAGTCTTGCTGAGGCTTTACAAGATGTTTTTACTCAGTACTACTAAGTTTATTCCTTCCAAAGTTTTCATGTGATGAGAGTGGGAATTGGCTTTATCACTACTATTCTATGGGGTTTTTCTGGTTGGTGGTATAGTCATGTGTGTGTAGATGTGCATGCTCTGTCCTCACATGTAGAGATCAGAGGAGGACAGTGGATATCTTCTTCTATTGCTCTTTCACTTTATTTCCCCAAGATAGAGTCTCACAGGCATAAAGGGATCATGCCCATGTTTGACATGTTTTCTGGGAATATAACACTGGTCCTTATTCCTGTACAGCCAGGGCTCCTAGCTGCTGACCTGATTCCCTATTCTCCATCTATGGGTTGTTAATGAAAGTGCATTGATTGCCTCATTGGACCTCAGTTTTCTCATCTTTAAAACGCAAGCTGCAGAGAAGGGCAGGATGGTCTACATGGTCTTGAAGGTTCACTCTGGTTTATAAGTGGGCCATCCTTCTGAGACTAAGATTAAGTGGTTGATACATACATATATATATATATATATATATATATATATATATATATATATATATATATATATATATATGAGAGAGAGAGAGAGAGAGAATTTATGTATAGGCTTCATCTTGAAACTAGAAAGGGAATTCTGAGAGGAGAAATGGATGTTGTGAGGTGAGGGTGAGGATAATAAAATATATGTGACATGAGAGCAGAAAGACTACTGAGGGTGAAAAGGTGAGGGGAGATGCAAGTGCTATGGGCTAGAGTGGTGGGAGGATCAACCAAATCACATTATGTCATGATGAAACCTATTATATTGTAATATAATTTAAAAACAAACAAATTGATAATTGGCTACAAATGAATTATTGACATGATATATTACAAGCATAAATTATTATGCTTAATTTTACTCACTGGAATATATTGCCTACTACTTAGATTTGATAGATTATGCTATTTGATATTTATTTTATGTTTTCCATTCATTTCTTAGTGTGGAAAATATGATAGACCACTTACTTGGTTGTGCTATAATTTTATTAGTATGAACAGTTTACAGAATAATTCATAATTTTTAAATTTCTAGTATGTAAGTAGGTCATTATACTCAGCAGAATATTATTTATAAATTAAATTATGATTTTAACATCAACTAATGATTAGTGCTTAATGACCTAGTTTACAGATAACACAGTAAAAGAAAGATATTACCATTTTTGGGACTCCTCACTGTGTTCTGTGGCCAGAAGTTTTTTTTTTTTTTTAAATCATTAAAATGTGTTTTTTCCCTGAAAACTTAATCCACTCTTGATCTACTTGATTCCCTCTTATGTACTGACTACTCTAACTGTGATGGCTTGAACTTGATAATATTAGCACCATCCAGGCAATGTGAATGTTTTTCATGTGTTTTCTTAAAATGATGTACTTTTTAAGGATAACAACTGGAGACTAGTCAGATTTAGATTTGACCAAAAAAAACCTTAATTATAATTACATTAGTTTTTGTTCGAAATTTCTCATTTCCATCATAAGATAAATTTAGAAGAATAGTTTATTTTGCTCTGTAGAGGTCAGAAGCTAAAATCTAGATTGTTCTTATTATGATTTTCACATTGAAGAGCAAATATTCTGTTAGTAGAACGTTTACCTTTAGGTAAGTGTAGTAGTTAGAATGTATGTTCCCCATAGACTCAGGTGTTTTATTAAAGCTTGCATCTTGGATCTCTAGCTTCCTGGCTGGAGGAGGTGTCATTGTGGGAGGATCCTGGAGTCCAGCCCTAAGGTATCACTGGGGAGATCCGAAATCCAGCCCAAAGATATGCAGAGAGGTTTGGTCTCTGCCTGAGTCCCTGCTGCTTGCTGCCAGTTTTGTGCCTGTCAGTTTTGGTGTCTGCTTGCTGGTTATAGTTTCTGTTAGGATGTATGGAAGCAGCTTCTTCCACATTTGATGGACCGTCTTCTGGACTTGTAAGCATGAAATAAATTCCTTCTTCCCCTAAATTGTGCCTGGTACCGGCAGCATGGAAGCTGATTATAACAGTAGGCAATCAATAAAATCCATAATCCAAACTAGAAAACATTTGGAATAAAAGAAGATATTACTAATAATTAGGCTAGGACAGCTTGAAAATTGAGACTATCACAGACAAACTAAATTATGTGTTCCATTCACCTTGGGATAACATGCAGACTTGCCTCCCTACTTCTTCCCCAAAACCTACCGCCTCCATCCTTGTCCCTTCACACAGCCTATGAAAATGTTCTGTTATATACACATTACTCAGTGTATCTTTAATCAGTCATATTGATTTGTGTTCCTCTGCCAAGGATCACTTAAAAAATAAACACTTCCTACTCATTTAACTTCAAATCAATCAAAACATGGTTTTTCAACATTTATTACCATATCCCTCCCCTCTGTGGTCATGTCTTAATTGCTACCACCTTTCAGTGAAAAAGAAAAATGACACTCTCTTCTCTCTAAAATACACATCTGATTCAGTCACTATACTATGTAAAACACATGAGTGGGTCTCCATCTCTACATCTTATGTGATATTATCCCTTTCTCTAATTCTGCCATTTTCCACCTCCCTTGTTGCAGCAATCAGAATATCAATTTGTTCACAAATGATCATTCTAAAAATGAGTATTCATATTGTTATATACTGGAGGATAAGTACATCAAAATTGCCTTATCACCCAATGTAGTAGTTTGAATGGATGTCCCCCAATAGATTCGGCAGTTTTATTAAAGCTTGTAATTTGTCTCCAGCCTCCTGGCTGCAAGAGGTGTCACCTTGGCCTGGAGGGATCCTTGGCTCCAGCCCTAAGTTGTTTCTGGAGGTGGTTCTGGAATTTGAGCTATAGCTATGCAAAGCACAATCTGAGCTCAAAGCTAGAGTTTCCTGCTGTATTTTGCAGGTATGAAAATTTTAATACATCTTTGTTGACTTTTCTTATTTAGTTTTTAAATTGCAATACCTGTCAACAAAGAATGAGAACTAATGTAGTGGATAATAGAAAATTTTCATGATTCTAGGCATCACATGATGACTAAAGTTTCAATAAATATACTTGAGTGTAAAAATATATGTTCTACAACATATTGACACATAAATTATCTTGTTATATATTTAAATCTACCTAATGAGATTATCATGTTCCCTAATTTACAGATTAGGAAGCAGAGGCTAAAATAATGAAAATTCCTTGTCCCTAATCAAAATGTCTGTGTTAGAAAGTCTGTGGTTTACTTTTAAAGTACATACAAACAGCATCACAGTACTGTTTGATCAAATGATATGTTTGTGAGATGGACTTTGTTTACTCTGAACTATCATAGTAGGTTTGTTGATTATTTATACTTACTAGTGGTTCTGAGTTGCTTAATAGAAAGGCTAAGCAAGACCACAGAGGACTACCAATACAGAATATTCCATACTTTAAAAATCCATATATATGTATAGAGTTTTAAATTATGGAAGTAGCTGTGAGAAAATGATTTTGTGCAGGTGTTAAAACAAGCTTGGTTTGAATTGCCTATGGTGGGGGTGAAGCGGCGTGAGCTGAGGATTAAAATTTAGATAATGCCCAGCAAAAATTCCAATGCACCCCCAAATTTAAAAAGTACCCGAAATCTTGTCTACAGAGTTAGAAAATTAAAATCATTGTGATACAGATTATGATATGGGAAAATCTTGGCACAGTTATATTTGGTTTTTACCATTAAATTTCCCCCCCTGAGTTCATGTCCTCTAATGCAAAAGAATTATACACAGGGACAGAAATAAATCTTATTATATATTTATTCTAATTTATTAAATTAGGAAAAGGGGAATTGGATGGGGAAGCCTCCCAGTCACCACATGGGAAGTTATAGAATTCTCCAGCCACAAGTGTGGGGAAAACACATATCAGAGAGTTTAATAGAGACTATATTGATTAGCTAAATAAGCAGCAGACCACCAGAGACTCAAGTCAGAGCAAATGCAAGGGTCGATTTATTTGAGCAGGTTCGAACCCAGTCCGTGGTCACACAGCAGGCATAGCAAGCTGAGACCAATGGCCCCGAGGCAGGATCTCAAGCCTTTTTATAGACACAAGTAAACAGTTTGTGTGGGCTATTTCCTCATTGGTACATTCATATGTTCATATTTTGGCACACACGGGCTTTTCAGGGGTTAAGGATGGTCAACTTAGTCATCCTGGGCAAGCATTCTACAGAAGCCAGATAAGCAGTTAGGGCTAAGGCCAGAGCAGATGTCTGTTGTTTAATCATCCTTATCCTTTCACATTCCTAGGGTGTAAGCATTCTACAGAAGCCAAGTGAGCAGTTAGTTACTCAACTCTGCCTTTCTGTGCCTTATCAGACAGCTTCACATCTGGTGTTCTTCTCTAGACTTATGGCACAGCTATTTCCCAGAGTTTGAGTGAGCAGTTTAAAATAAGCCCTTAGCTATTTCTTCACATTCAAAATAAGCACTTTAGCCATTTATTTTTACCTTCACAGGTTTGTCTTATTAAACTCTTCTTCAATCCTAGAACCCATTAAAAAAAAACTTGTTTTATGTATCAAGACCCAACCCCTCTGCTTGTTTTTAAAGATCTTGTAAATACCGATTTGTTCACCTAATTAATTAATCCTTTGTTCACTCTATCCCTAACATTTTTACTTGTTTTAGCCTGATTTGCTTCATTGTTTTCTACTTCCAAAGCTATGTTAATTCTGCCTATTTTCTATTGCCCTGACACATGATGGTCTTTCCTTTCTCTTCTATTTATTGGTATTCTTAAAACTGTCAACATTTATCTCAAGGGCTAAATTCCTCTGTGAACATTTTGTTTTTGTTTGTTTTATCTGTTTTTTTTTTTGAGGTAGGGTCTCCTTTTGCCCAGGCTGACCTGGAATTCCCTATGTAGTCTCAGTGTGTCCTTGAACTTACAGTGATCCTCTGATCTCTGCCTCCCAAGGAGGTATTAAAGGTATGCACCAGCATGCCCAGCTTCTCTGTGAACCTTTTTCTATTATTTCATGTGAAGCTCAGTTTTCCTTTTTCTGTTTACCCTAATATAATTATGCCATACATATAATAATGAATTATTCTTTAACAAAGAATTCTTACATAATTACTTTATATATTGTCATTGTCTCAATAACCAGACTATGTATACTACATACTGGGTTCTTAATAAATCAGTAAGATTATTGATTTATTTCTTTGGCAATACAGATATTCTATGAACTAAATATCAACTAATGTAACTAGGTGGAATTAGAAGTAGTATAAAGAGTCATTTGCATGTTTTTATTGTGGATGAGCTTTCTTCAAATCCTCAAGTTTCAGTACTAGAAGAATCTTGAAAAGACTTTCCCAGTTGGTCTATTCTTATACACTTTCATGTACAACCATTATAAAGAAGACATATTCGGGCTGGAGAGTTGGCAGCATCAGTCAGCAGTTAAGGCACTAGCCTCAAGTGCCTAAGGCCCTGGGTTCAATTCCCCAGTACCCACATAAGCCAGACCCAAAAGGTGGAGGCCCTGGTGTGCTCTCTCTCTCTCTCTCTCTCTCTCTCTCTCTCTCTCTCTCTCTCTCGCTCTCTCTCTTTCTCTCTCTCCCTCTCTCTCTGCTTGAAAATGAATAAGTAAAATATTTTTAAAAATAAATAAAAAAAGAAGACATATTCTTCTAAAGTTCATTTTGGAGATGAAAAAGTGGAGGCTTATAAAGAAAGATTAAAATGAGGGAAAATGCTTAAGCTGGGTCATTCATAAAGAAAAAGTTAGAGATGAAGTTATTTGAGACATGCAGATCACTGAAAGAGAAGCATGTCATATTTTCAGTCTAGCCAATGGATTATAAATAGTAAAATATGGTTTGAACCTAAGAGATAGCACTAGGAAAGTAAAAGCAGATAAATAAAAATTAGTTTGACAAAAAAGACCCTATCTCATTTTGTCCAATATTGAGCTGCTTCCATTTATTTACTGTCTATTTTTCCCCAACTTTCTTAGTGATTGATCCAGTTTCTTAAACCAGTAATTCAGCTATTATCCTTGAATGGTCCATTTTTCCTTCTCTTCCATATGCAAGTGTACTTCTGCTAAATATGCATCCAATTTAACAAAACATATTGTGAGAAATGCAAATTGTGAACACTAATACCACCTAGTGGATCAGAAACCCAGGGGATGGAACCCAAATCTCCATTTGAATAAGTCCCCAGCTGATTTTTATGCATACAAAAGCTACTGCTGTAGGCAATGAGGAATCATTGAGAGACTTAAAGCTGGGATGTGACTTAGTAGGGTATGCATTTTAGAAAGGTTATTCTGATATTTATGTGAAAGATGGTTTGGAAAACAAAAATGGAAGATAGTAAAAAAACAATGTTTTAAGAATGAAAAAGGACAAGAGAAAATATATTAATAAGATATGAAAGATTTAGAATTGATTTGTTTCCATTTTACCAGTATCTGATTTTTTTTCTTTAAGTAAATATGTTTGTCAGGGTTTAGAAAAATAATGGTTCTTTTCTTGCTATTTTCATAAAATTTGTATGATTCCAGGGTAATTCTATATAAATGATTTTTTTTCAAGTTGGATATTTAGGTTTGAACCTCTGAAGAGAGGTTTAGCTGCAGGTAAATGCTTTTTAAACCCATTGTGTATTAAATGGGAATAGCCATTGTCTGAATGGATTGAGTAATATGGAAGACTATTGAGCTTTTAAAAAAGGATCAAGGATGGTGTTCTTGAAAATGTTAATATTTCAGAAAGGCCATCACACAAGTCTGACAAGTGGCTAGAGAGTAATAGCTATAATGATAGTTGGAGAAGGTTAAAATATCAAAAGTTATCATTGTCAAATGCCATAGATAGATCAAGAAATATAATAATTACATGCAGCTAGTAATCACAGGTTAAATGGAGTTTGAGAGCAGAAGCTAGCAGTAAATTGAATGAACTAGAATAATTTACAGTGTTAAAGTCCAGTCTTTTTTTTAAATAGAGGAAAAGCAGAGAGAGTGACAGTTTGAGGCAAAACACCACTAAATTGTCTTTGCTTCATGATTAAGAGAATTCAAGTTCCAGTGGTACCTACTTCTGGAAAAGAATATCACTCTCTCCAAGAACCTCCTGCACCCATCTGCAGTGGAGGAGAAGAGGATGCACAAGAAAAAGCACCTAGTACAGAACTCCAACTCCTACTTCATGGATGTCAAGTGCCCAGGATGCTACAAGATCATCACAGTCTTCAGCCATGCACAGACCATAGTTCTGTGTGTGGGCTGCTCCACTGTCCTCTGCCAGCCCAAATGAGGAAAAGCAAGGCTCACAAAAAGATGCTCCTTCAGGAGGAAGCAGCACTAACATCAACCTGATCATGATGAATGGGAAGAATCCCAATAAACACATTTTGAGGAGAGAGAGTGGGGGAGGGGGAAAGGGAGAGAGAATTCCATATGCTTATATTCTGAAAAACTAAAACCATGTGAAGGAAAATTTGAAGTCATATTGGAAATGCAAATTAAAATCACTTTGAGATACAATTTCACCACAGTCAGTATACCCATCACCAAGAAAACTGTCAACAAATGCCAGTGAATGGGTGGGGGGTGAAACTCACTGCTGGTGGGCATACAAACCAGTATAGCCATTATGAGAATCAGTATAGAGGCATCTCAAAAATTGAAAATTAGAACTCCTGTAAGTCCCAGCTATCTCATTCCTGTGCATATACCCTGAGGACTCCACACTCTACTACAGAGATATTTGCACATCCATGTTGTTCTATTTCAAACAGTTATAAGGAATCAGCTTTGATGCCAACCAACAGATGAATGGATAATGAAAATGTGGTACATGTGCACAATGGAATTATGTACAGTATAAAATGAAATATATAGGAAAATGAATGGGTTTAAAATGAAATGTATAGAAAAATGAATGGGTCTTGAAACATTAAATTAAGTGAAGTAATCCAAACTCAGAAAGACCAAAAGTGCATTTTCCTTTAGATATGCAGATCCTAGTTTATAATATTTATAAGTATGTATATAAAGGGAGACAAATATCGGTAAAACCAATAAGGTAGAATAACGACCAAGAGTGAGATAAGTAAGGAGTTGAGGAGAGTGCAACAGGACACATATGACATGTAAACACAAGGTGGGGTGACGATTGATAGGTAGGGGATTTTACAGAGGAGGGGGATGAGAATCAACTAAATCAAGTTGTATTTGAAAGTGCCAGAATGAATGATATCTATATTTCTGTATGCCAAGTTAAAAATTCATAAAAGAAGGAAAATTGGCAGATACAAAGACAGGAGAATGTGATGAAATAAGGTCCCAGAGGACATGCATGGAGATTGGAGCCACACAACTGGAAAAATTAGCTGTAAATATTGTACCATTATTTTCTTTTAATCCACTTTCTTTATGCAACTAAATTGAGAACTACTCAAATGAATGGGCATATTCTTTTAGCTCCTCATGTGAAGGCTGAATGGTTTGACTATTTCTAAATTTCTTTTGATGGTTCTACTTCCCCTACATAGTCTTTATTAGCCCCCTCCTCAATCTTTCCAACATCAGCTCTAATCTTGACAGTATGTTAAGGAGCTTGAAGGTATTTCATCAATGACCAAAATGTTTCTTTCTGAGACAAGGAAGGCTGAGTTGTGACTAGATCTTTCTTACTCAGAGTAATGTTGAGAAATTATTCACTCTATCCATGGCCTCCTGTTTGCCTTCTTAATGAGCTATAGAAAGTATAGCTGGAATGACTCTGAGGGTCATGTTCCCATATGCTACAGATATTTGGTGCATATCATTTCATTCTGTATTGCTGCCAGGGTCCTGCCCAGCTCCCCAACCTCGGGAAATTTCCATTTTCATACCTGCCTTACTTCTGCTAGTAAAAATGAAGAACTGAAACCAGGCATGTTGGCTTATTATTGTAATCTCAGCACTTTGGGGCATGGGCAAAAGGATTTCTGGGAGTTTCAGATCATGCTGGACTATGAAGTGTGACCACACCTCAAAAATATAGCCTTCTATATCCGAATAAGTTTTTAAGAAGCTTACTGATGAATTTCATACCAATATCAGCATAGTTTATCTGTGTCAAGAGATTTTCCTTTGTTTTGATTTTTTTCAACCTCTGGCTTGCTGAGAGATATAAGCAGCTTCAAAGTCAAAGAGGATATTATATATAGGTTGAAGCAGAATAAGCTATTTTTGTACTAAGAGAAAAATCTGACCTAAAGATATATTCAATTTTCTTCTTGCATGTATTTAGGAATGACCATTTGAAATAGAAACGAAGATGGCCAAGAGCCTCCTTTCCAAAGTAGTAATTTACTATATTCATGTCAAAGTAAGCTCGATGGCTAATTTTAGGAAAGGCCTTGGAAATGAACCAGTATACTTAATGACTATTTGTATATTTAGTTTTTAACCCTTATATTCTTGCTTTAAAATATTTTACTGATTTTATGTGAATGAAATACATTTTTCAATAAAAAGCTGAGAGACTATTTTTCATACCTTCTTTGATACAACTGAAAAAATAAATTTGAATGTAAGTCACTAAAAATATATTCCTCTTCCTCTAGGGGGAAAAAGTCTTATTTTTCCAATTTTATCTCTAGATTTTGTCCGCAGTGTCTGACACAGAGTAGAGGAAACAGGAAAAATTCTGTTCTTACCTATTGACTTGAAAGTTTACAGAAGAATCCCATCCTCTAGCTCCTCCTTGAGCACATCCCCGGCAGACCTATATTTATATAACAGATTCTTGTGTAAATCTGGACAAAAGGTTATATCTGTGGAACAGATGCTCATTACAAAGCACATACACATTGAACAAAAGTTTAGAAAAGTGATGAAGTTATTTTATAATCTCTGAAATCCTCTTGAAAGTCCCACAAGAATAGGTAGCTTGTTAGTTTAATACCCAAGCTTGTCTAGTTGGGATTCCAATACTGTGAGCCCTTTTTTTTGGGGGGGGGGCGTATATATGTGTATGGAATATGTGGTGTTTGTATGTGTGTACTGCATTCGCAGATGTGTACTCTATTTTTTTCAGACAACTCAACCTTTATTTTTGAAAATAATTCTGTAGATTCTACTTTCTTTCATGAACTGAGGTCATGCAAGAAACAAAACCACACCAATTCCTCTCCGATCTGCCATCTGCATCCTGGCCTGGGAATATATGTGAAACCTTAGGGGAAGCAGGACAGAACATGGTTCAGGCCCAGAGCTGTCCTGTGATGAAATGACCACTTGAAGTCAACCCTCAGGAGGAGCCAGTATACCAAACCCCAGGGGAAAGGAACATGGGACTCAGTCAGTCTTCCAACCCAGACTGCACTGAATCCTCCTGAAGCAATAGGGATTGTCTGTAGAAAGAGAGGCAGGGATGGTGTCCCTGAGGCAAGGGGCCTTGACACAGGCTATCCTCCAGTGCCTTACTGAACAACTAGGCATTAGTTTCTCTTCCATCTTCCAGCTCACAACCACAAAAGGTTAGGCTGCAGAAAAAAGAGCTTTGAAAAGTTCAGCGGTACAGACAGAAGACAGGGAGTAAGCCCCAAGCAACCTAGCAATTCCACCCTGACAGCCCTAACAGTGAAACTCTTCTAGCTGGCCTCATATGGGCCACAAATAGGTTCCTTCTCCCATAACTTCCCAGTCATATACTGGGGAGGTAGAAAAGATAGATTAGGTACAAGAGGGCTCAGGTGCCAGTAGGAGGAGCCAGGTCAGGGAGAACAAGCCTGGTCAGAAGAGCTGGAGTTGCCAAACTCTCTGTTGATGCCCTAATGGGAAACTCAGAACATTGTTGGCCCCAACAAGCTCAGGTCTCTCCCACCACACAGTGGCTTCTTGATACCTCTAATATACCTGGAAATAATTCCCCTGATCTGACTCCCTTGACAATGGGAGCATACCCCTCATCTTTATCATCAGTGCACTCAAATGCCTCTCTGGAAAAGAAAAGGAGGTCAGGCAGATGCTAATTCCAGTTAGGGTCTTAACCATCTCAGGTCCGTGGAGGTGCCAGGTGGACATGGAGGCCCGGAAGTGGATGGTGACAAAGCCCTGGTAGCCAGCCCTGGGAACACCTGATTTGAGGTCATCCATAACACTCAGGGCCTTAGCAAAGGCCTTGAAGCTGTCTCTGGTTGTAT
>PVHP010036381.1:0-17954 GCA_004024765.1 Zapus hudsonius | reverse complement strand
TGTTCATCTCGTCTTTCTCTGTGGAGTTCCATTTGGATCCTCCATTGTATGACTGTGGTGGCCCCTCTCTTGCCAGAATCTCAGCTATCGGCCTAAGGTCGGTTGGTAGGGTTAGATGAGCCCCAGCACTCTCGCTGCATCCTGAAAGATACAAACACAATCTCCATCGGAGAGTGAGATCAGTGTAGGTTAACAAATATACACAATTTTGGATTACCAGGATTCGATTTTTAGTAGCCTCCCTATCAATTGGTCCCTTGTCTTGGGAGCCTAAGAGTACGGGATCCGGTGCCTAACGCCCTGAATCCCAGGTTCCAGACAAGGGGACCCCCTCACTAAGTGGAAAATGGCCAAATTGAAAGCTGTTGATTGTCTCCCCCAGGCCCAGGCTCCTCCATTACACAAGTAGTTTATAGTTTATTTTATTTTTTAACTTTTTTATTGGCTTTAAATTACATATATTAACACAACAATATGCTCCGTATCATAGGTTCTTAGATAAAGCCATTAAATCCATGGTGACATTCCCTCATATGCATTAGTTATTCTCCCCCCATGACTCTTACATTCTTTCCTCCCCCTCTTCCGCAAATTTCCCTGAGTCATAGTGGGTGAGTTTATATTTTGCATAGTTATTAGGTTTTTAAGAGTCTGTAGATTTGTATTTTGGACAATTTTGGGCACCCTTGGTGTCTCTCTCCATTGTCCTTCCCCAGGTTATTGCCTTGCTGTGGGAATGGCTCTTTTGCTTGTCATCCCACTTCCTTAGAGGTTACCTCAGGGCTCTAAATGGTGAGTTTGAGGTGAATTGTCTCCTGCTTGGGTGTCCCCTGTCCCTTTGGTGGAGTTCGGGTGTCCCCGGTTCACTTTGCTTTCTGAAAAAATACAAACAGTCTCCAGTGGAGAGTGAGATCATTATTGGTCAATTGAGACAAATATTGCTAGGTTGGTGAGTGTTTGGCGGGTGTAGCCTTTCTGAGGACCTATTGTTAGTGAGGACTTTCCTGTGTAGATGGAGTTCTTGGTCCCCATTCAGGGTTGCCTTGGGTCCCCTTACCAGTCACCGGTTCCCTGCCTCTGAGAGGATCTCAAAGCCAATTAGTCAGCTGTTGATTACCCACCTAGGTTGGGCATCACTATTGCACAGATGGGCACTTCTTGACTTGCTTGTCTGAAAGCCCTTATTTTGTTTAAAAGGCCAGAGGGTGATAAACATGGAATTAATAAGTTAATTACTGAACAAGAGTGAGCCAAGTGAGAATTGCCAGGACTATGTGTGAGCAACTTTAGTAAGGAATGAATTTGCAGGCTTGTGTTCCGTTCAGCATTATAAATATAATGGAGGTGACATTTGTTCCATTACTGGGGTGAGATACTATAGTAAGATGACAAAATTAAGTAAAAATACACCTGTAGTCATAATAGTTGATAACTATTTTCAATTTTTTTGCCAGGTACCTGGTAAGGTTGCACTTTGTGCCCCCTTGGCGTTAGGTAGAGCTATGTGACTTGCTTTTACCACTGAAATATGAGCAGAAGTGAGGTGTGCAACATCCAGGAAGAAACTTTCAGAGGGAGTGGAAGGTCTGCCATGCTTCTGTTTACCTGAACTGGTAGCTGCAGACACATGGAGAGATTCTCCCTCACTTCCTGTGTGGTTTGGATGTGGCCTTCTTGCTCCGCAAAGGTTCCTATGGTAAAAGCTTGGTCCTAGGTGTGCTTTGACAGGTGAGGCCTTCAGAGGGGATTAATGCCTGCCTCTAGTGAGTGGCTAAGTCTCACACAACTTGATTAGTTACCATGCAGATGGGCCGTTATTACTCAACAGATATTCCCTGTTTGGCCTCTTCTGAACCCAACACTGGACACTCCCACATGAGAGGCTGTCTGTGTGCTATGACGTAGCATGAGGATCATGCTAAATGGGGCAACCTAAACCTGACATTTCAACCTCCCAAACTTTGAACCAAACAAGACTTACTTCCTCATAGGCTATCTAGTCTCAAGTGTTTTATTAAAGCACTACAAAAGGGGCTAAAACAATCCCCAAACAAGGACAGAACCTTCCAGATAGGCAGTGATCAATACATCACATAAGTAAGAAATAAACAGAGGTTAGAGGTTACAGTTTCTGAGATTGGGGGCTAGCCCACTAAGAGTGGTTCATTGATTGAATACCTTTATATCCTATTCTACTAACTTTGCCTCATTAAAATGTGACTCCACTCCATATTGAGGTTTCCTAGAAAATCTCCAATTGGGTGTTATAGATTTCAATCCATGAATGTTCCCACAAGGACCACTAACAACCCTAACAACAGATTAAAATAGGAATTGAAGAAGAGGCACAACCAAGAGAAACTGGAATCCACATTTATTGATGAGAGATATATACACAAAAGTTAAAATGCTTAGTGAAATATTGAATTCACAGGTTATTTCCAGCATATAAAGAAAATCCAGTTATTTTACACATGAAATGTTACAGTCGTACAGTCATAAGAAAGTTTAGAAAGCTAAAGGCAAAAATGAAAGACCTCAAATACCCAAAATGTGCTTTGCCAAAAAGGCATTTCCTAGTACCATACATAAGAAACAACCTCCAAATTAGTTGAATTTCTTATCTTTTTGCATTCATTAGTCTTTAAGTACCGTGTGTTATAGATACACTAGGCTTCATGACTCTAAACCAATGGGGACTGAGAATATGAGAGAAACAAATATTTCTATCATTCATTCTGGATATACAAAACTCTTCAAAGATAATTTTGCCCAAAAGGCTAGCTTTCTTTCAGTAAGTTTTTGGAGCCACATTTTCAAGGACTTAGCCACCATGACCCCATACTATTAAGTGCTATGAAGTGTAGTGCTATGAAGACACTACAGCAAACCAACGCATTCATGCCTTCATGATCCTTGAGAGAAAAGAGGAGCACTCAATGTTCCCTGCAGTGCACTGTGCTCTGCTTAGAGGAGAAAGGGGTTCCAGGAACTATAGAGAATGGGATTGGGGAGATTGCAGGAACTCTATGGGAAGGGGTTACAGGAGCCATAGAGAAAGGGGGTTACAGGAGCTATAGAGAAAGGGATTGAGGGAACTGTAGCAAATGGGGTTACAGGAGCTATAGAGAATGGTTACAGGAACTATAAAGAAGGGCTGCAGGAACTACAGAGAAGGGTTACAGGAACTATAAAGAAGGGTTATAGGAACTATAGAGAAGGGTTACAGGAACTACAGAGAAGGGCTACAGGAACTATAGAGAAGGGTTACAGAAGCTGGAGAAGGGTTATAGGAACTATAGAGAAGGGTTACAGGAGCTATAGAGAAGGGTTACAGGAACTATAGAGAAGGGTTATAGGAGCTATAGAGAAGGGTCATAGGAACTATAGAGAAGGGTTACAGGAGCTATAGACTCATAACCTTGTACTTAGTGACACTTAGATGGACTATGGTTTTGGAGGTGAGGGTGTCACTGCCTTTGTTAATCTCATTTTCAGGCCCTGCACACAACATCCTGGGTAGAGGAGTCCAACACTCTTCACATACATGGGGTCAGTACATCAGCACTGGTTCCTCTGCAGCTGCCATAGCTATCTGCCCATAGTCCCTGTGTTTCAGTGCTCTGAGACAACTCTGCAGTGTGCTGCCAGACTGTGCTAGTCAGTAAGTGTGTTCTGGTACCCTGACTCAAGAGGCCGAGGGGGGTGAGGGTCTTCAGAGCCTCATGTCATGAGCATCTGGCAACCAGGGAGGCTGGCCCTTCCCTAGCAGACACGATGCGAGGAGGAAGCAGGTCGACCTAGTAACGCACTTGAGCCCTTTCCACTGTCGAGAGAGGACTGTAGGTGAGCGTTCTCATTCTAAGCCTGACTAAGCCTAGACAGTCACAATCCCCACAGGTGTAGCCACTGTGGATTATACAAGGCATTGGATGACCTTTCCACTGAGAACCAGGACACACATCCAACCCATCCCTGCTTTGAGCTGTGTATTTACAAAGGTGCTGGACACACAGACTTGCAAACAGTCATCAGTACAAAGGATTCACAAGTAAATTCTTCACTTGGATCACATTAAGAAAGAGAAGCAATCATTCAATGCTAGATATCTAAGACAAAAAAAAGAAAGGGTTTTCAAAACATCACTCAACAAGTCTATTGCATTTAGATGAACGGCCAAAAACAACATTCAAATTAAATTACAATACAACTATATACCATTTCACCGAAATTACACATGAATACCTACATTATAGCTACACAAAATATATAGGCACTGTCTTCATGCGTGAACCCGGTGTCAGAGTGTAGTATACACAAGAGCTTCATGCTTAAAAAACAGATACAATCTTAGCCAGTTGAGGGCACATCTAATCTGTTTGCTTAATGAGGAGCAGGTTCAAAAACATCCTACTATGCATTCTATGTAACAGACTACTTTTTAAACATGGTAAAATATGAGCTCTCACACCATTATCAAAACGCTGTGTTTGGTGGAGGGAAAGGATCTAGTGTTTTTCGTGGCTAGTGATTTACCTGGTGGGATAGTTACATAGTTTCTTGTTCACCTGAGAATGAAAAATCTATCTGGGCGTTTCTAATCATCTTGGCATGACTCTGAGCTCCCACCTCTGGTCCCCAGTGATAGAGCCAAGGTGAGAATTTGCTTCATACTAAAAATATTTTTCCTCTGATTTCTTTAACAATATATGTTCAGTTCATATGCCATGTGACACTGATTATCATTTTGCTTGGCAAGACTTCACATGCCCCGAATCTCTCTGCTTTCCATCTCACCATTCCTCCTCCGTCTTTGTTGTTCAGAGATCTCCTAAGCCAATTTTCACATAAACGTTTAGGAATCCACGGGAGATGTTCTGATATAAAAGGTGATTTCACTATTAGCACCTGACCTTTGTTCACCTTACAGTAAAGCAAATTAGAATAGCCAGCTGGGAAAAACAAGGTCTGGTGTCCAAAAGCAAAGATCAGCACCATTCCTTGAATTAGAAAGAGTAGCTATCTCGATGCACAAGCCTAACTTCCTTAAAGGATTTAAGCAATGCCTTATTCTTAATTTGTTTATGTTGTTCATTGCATCACTAGGGACTGGTTCTTCAGTTGTTCAAATGTGGCTGTGTGCTCAAGAAATAGTTGGGAGCTCTAACTTGCTCTAGAAAATTGTGCTCTAATTAGTTACAATTCTACATATGTGGTTATATAAAAAAATACCATAAGAAAATATCTGTCTGCAAAACTACACATACTAAATAGATTAAATCAGCCTATACCAAGTCTTTATGACATCTAATGAATAGATACAAACCTATAACATTGTTAAATGCTAACTTAATATGTAATGGTGATATCCAGGACTACAAATGCATTTTCTTGTGCTTTCTTATAAATAATAACAAAGAAGTTTTGGGGATTTGTATAAGAAAGAATGTAAAGATTAAGCTGAAGTGACTTGTGGATTAGGGTGTAATACTGATCAGAAGGTAATATTTTGTCCCTGGTGGACACTGACTTGTACCAGGAAGCTAAAATATATCTGCTGGCATCAGGGTAAACTGAGATTCACAGTATGCCAGTTCTATCCTCAAGCTGTAGAAAACAAATAGAAAAAGAACATACAAAATTCTCAAAAAAGTAGTTTTTTAAAATATATATACAAATCTCTATAGTGACCAGATAATCTGATCTGTGTTGTGCAACATGGAGGTGCAATGCTGAGATTTGACAGAGGAAGGAGGGAGGAGGGAAGATTAAGTTGATTTTTAAAAGAATCTAGATGCCAAAGAGTGAGTTCCTAGTAGAGAAAGTAAATCTTAAAAGCAGTCAGCCACAAGCAAGGTGATTTGAGAATTTGCTCAACAGGGAGAAACTTTTTTGGCTCATGAGTGTACCTGTCTCCTACCAAAGGCAGCAGTCTGTCTATAGGCAGGGAAAATGGTTGCCATGAGATGAAACAGCGTCCCAGAAGGAGCAGTGGCTCTGACCGCATCATCCTATGTCTCTGGAGGTTGATGACAAGGGTAACAGTCGGTTGTCAGGGTCCAACAGTCACTTTGGGACTTGGGAGTGTCTCCAGAGGAACTGGGACCTGTTGCTACTGTCTAGGTCAAGTGCTGACTCTGCCAAGCTGGGGTCTATTCTAATAGTCAACTTTATTCTCAGCACAAAAGCTCCCTGTATAACAATCAGAAGCATTCTTAAAAAGACACAGATAGGCAATGGGAAGACAAGACAGCGCATAGAGAAAAAAAAAAAACCTGGATCAGTAATGGTTCAGGATATGACTTAGAGGGAGACTCCCTGGGGCCCAGGAGCTTCTGTGTTTCAACAGACAACTGTAGTGAGTCAGTTAAGAAAACTTGGTCTTGTGCTTACGTGAGGTCTTCTGCTGTCATAGAAAAATGAACCAAATGGCAGCCATGACAAAAGGAAGTCTTCTCTAGAAATCAAAAGGAGTTCATCACACAAGAAATATCAAATCCACTCTGTTTATCAGAAATTTGATCAGAGAGCAAAGAGGCAAGCCATGGCCTATTCCAACAAAACCAGACCGTGCAGAGAGTAGTTCAAGATAATGATGGGTGGCATGCATCCTTCAGACCATGCACTGTAGAGCTCGTGCATTTAGAAACTCCTCGAGCAATGGACAGGGTAAGAGCAGGGACAGGCCATTCTTGCAAGTTTCTCTCCTTCCAATGCCACGGCTGGGATGAAAGCAAACCAAGAGCAACACTGGAATGTGCAATCAATCAAGCATCCCTGCATATGCCTCCAGAGAGAACGGACGGATAGGCACGTGTGTGTGACTGCGGAGGAGGGAAGGTATGCCGGACCGTTGCTGTGGTTTACTGGGATTGTGTAAATCTTGCAGCAAATATCCTGAGAGTTCAAGTTCATTTGCCAAGGGCTTCAGAATTGCCATACTGGGTTGGCAATTAGGACCATTTCAGGGGAATTGTGTGGGTTGGATGTTTGGAGTGGGCTCTGTTGCTACAGCAAGAATGATGCAAGAACTCTAAGGTGCCTGGTCCCTCATGACGGCTGCAACATGCTTGTCTGAGCCTAATCGCTACTTCTGTCAGAAGGACAGTGAGTTTAGGTAAAGGGAATTGTCTGAAAACACCAGTAAACTAGATTAACATGGCCACTCGCCAAGCTTCTTATAAAAAGAGAACACATAGAAGCTAGGGAATGACAAAAAAAATCTAAATTGATTACCTATTATTTTTATTATTGAGTGTCTTTATGATTTTAAATATAAATAAGTAATAGTGCCCTCTAAGAATACAGACAGAGATTTTGAAATCATGGTTTTAGAGAGCTAGAAGGGGATCTTAATCATTGAATCAGCCTCTTTTCTTCTCATATGGAAAGAGATAAGCTTGGAAGGAGAGTGGCTTGTATAAAACAAACAGCTGAAAATGAACATAATCTAAATCCAATGTTGCTTTTACGAAAGCATGGGATTTCTTTCCATCACTATCTTACTAGTTGTGCTATGCTATGAAATTGGATTCTAGTCAGTTAAGATTTCCTGTTATCTCTCCTAAAACCATCCCTCACTTAACTATGTGGTCATTTAGTAAGTTGGCTCTTGAGCATTGGAATAAAAGGAAAGAAGGAAAGAAAGAGAAAGAAAAAAGAAAGGAAGAAAGGAAGGGAGGGAGGGAGGGAGGAAGGAAAGAAAAGAAGGAAGAAAGGAAAAAAAGAAATTGGGAAATTCAGGGAAAAATTCCAAGCAGATGCTTCTTGAACAGCCTTGATCTCACTCTATCCAGGAACACCATCTGCCTGGAGTGTCACCCACCTGAGTTTAGCCAGGAACTACAAATACTGAGATTACAAATCTCTGGGAACTAGATTTAGGAAACTCACACTTCACACTCTCTGCTTTACCTTTGTCTTCCTAGGACCCTCGACTCCAGAATCCTTACTTAAAGAGCAAGTAATACAAGAACTAAAAATCCCACCTGGTCTTGGCTTGAATTGGGTTCAGATTGGAGAATAAGTAAAGCATAAGAGGAGAGTCCTGAGTGCTAGAGAGCACAGAGAAACTACTGTGTGCCTGTCATCAAGCCAGGCAAGGGCTGCTCAGGCTTGTTTCTCAAGAGTCTTGGAAGCATGCAGAATTAGCTCAACATGCACGCATCGACTTGGATTTACTGCTGTGTTTCATGGGGAAATGTTACATATGCTGAAGTCTTGACTTCAACAGAGGTGAAAAAAATACAGCAAATGGTTGCTATTGAGAGCAATGGAAATATGGTCTTTGCAAAAACATGGCAGGATTGCATTACCTTTCGGGGATCCCATAAGTAATTTTCCCAACCTTTCATCTCTGATGGGGTCTCTTGACTAGATACATTTACAGCTGACATTTTGACCTAAAGTGAGGTAGAGCATAGCCTACCTCATGAATCAAATTCCTCCATAAACCTAAATCCAGGGGCTCAGCATGTTGGCACCCTTGCTACTCTGTTGGGATTATCCAGGCTAGAAAGGAGAAATGAGTATTTTATGGATCATGGAGACTTCCCCAGGGAAGGAGACATGCTGTGCTTCTACACCCAAGAGAAAATGTTTTAAAAAGTAGACTCCTAAAGTCATCTATAGACCTTGGCTGGGGATCTATGCTCAAGTTGAGACGGCAGCCTAGATTCTCTGATGCACTTTTTTTCAATGAAGGAGATCCATCCTCAGAAACCTAATGATTTGAAAGACAAATTATTCTGTTCCCTAATCAGATTGGCTTGACTTCATTTGCTTCCCAAAGGGCAAGAATGAGAAAGGATGGGGTTGAAAAATCTACCTAGTTTTCTTCTGACATGATTCTGATTCCTAAAAATAATAAAAGCCATTTTAAAAATTGGTATTGTCAAAGCCCTGACTTCAAACCTTACAGAATGTGGTGCAATATGGGACCTGCTGTGTTTGTATTTATATAGCATGTATGTATTGAATATTTCAGGGGTTCAGATCTATGATGGTGCAATCAGGACAAATGTATGCATATAATGTCAGGTATCCTTATTAGACTAAGGTTAGTAGAATATAGTCTAGATCCACTTGTTTGGTTATTTATGGCACAAATTCTAGGCAAAGGAATGCCCAATGACGATGGCATGGGGAGAATGAATGAGGCCGACAAAACCATGTCACCTCCACCCACATCCTGGGTGTTCAGGCTAGTCCTGAACTTGACCAATTGCTTATTTACTTATTTTTAATATGGTTTATTCAATTTTCAGATAAACGTGATTTTCTAAGTATATTTTCATGAGACACTGCTTACAGTCTGAAACCAGAACACCCTCTTTATGAAGTTGTGCCCCTTGATTCTTTGGAATACCCTGTTCCCTTACATAGTTATAGGCTAGCAGGCTAGCTAGGGAGAAACTGAAGATAAAATAAATGAGAAAGATTTTTCAGGCAGAGTCATGAGACAACAACTCACAGTATTGTTTCAGATCAACTTATGAGGAGCAGGTCAGGGTATATAAGTACCCAGATGGCTGTTCTCAGCCAAGCTGACATGCTCTCAGGGTTTCTCACTATGGAAAAACCCAGGGCAGAACTTATAAACACCCCTGAACAAGTTCACGGCTAACATCAAGATTGCTCTCTTGACCCCCATGTCTGCCAGAAAAGATGAATTACTAACTCCTGTATTTGGGCTTGTCCTTAGTTACCTTATTAACAATCCATCTAATAAAAATGAAGACAAATAGTATTTTCAAAATATATGCTAGCTGATGTGGTAATTTCCATCTGCAAACCCAGAATTTAGGAAGCTAAATGCAGGAGAATTGTGAGTTTGAGGCTGGAAGAGCCTCTCTCAAAAACCAACCCAGAACAAATCCCTCAATACTGCTTCACAGTGACCGTATCCAAAGGTAACTAGGGTTTGTGAGTAAAAACAACTGGAATCTCACATCTTTTCTAGATTCCTAAGCTGCCTGGTTTGGAAGAGAGAAATGTCAGAAGTAGATACGGGAGAGGTGATGTCTCAGAGAGTTTGGATTCGATAACTGTCCATAAATATCTCCACACTTACTTCCACCTGTAGACCCGGGTTTCTGTCTATGCCTGAGAGAACTCTGCTTTATTTCTCACTGATTCAAGTTCCCTGCTAACTCCCAGACCCAGAAACCATAAGAAAATACTGTTATTCAATAGAACATAATAATAGAGACATTCTTAATTTTAGCTTGCAGAGCCAATCTGCAAGGATTCACTGGCTGCCTACCACACACAGGCACTGGAATATGCCAGTGATATGATTTCTTCCCTGGAATGGTTTCAGCCCTGGAATGGATTCCATGTAGAAGTTTTGTAATGCCATCCTTTACCCTCACTTCATGGTAGAAGGCTGCCTGGACTCTGTCATAGAAACGTCACCTTTATAGAATTTTGCACAGTGGTTTATTTTCTGTCTCTTTCCCATGAGGAGGAAGACAGGCTCTGCTTCTGAATTTGTCCTGTAAGTGGTTTCAAGTGCTTTGATATAACAGAAGGCTTTCTACAGATGAGAATAAATGTCAGTTTGTGCAAAGAGGCACAGCCAACACGTATCCTCCATGTGACAGGAGGGTGAAATGATCAAAGCCTGTAGATGGATGAGAATACCACAGAAATAATCTATATACTTTATAAGATTATAAATTTCTGTTGGCTACCTAAATGAGAATCTTGCAGGCAAAACAAAGAAATCAAAAACACGGGTCAGATAATCACACTTGATTTTGCTATGCCCTTTGAATGTGAATCAAACCAATGCATTTGGATATTTAAATGTGGTTAAAATTTATGTTGACTATTCTCCTTTACTTTCATCAACATATATGGTGATCAAGTGCAACTAGTTCCTAGTGTGCTTTCCAATTTGAAAGTTCCCACGAGAAATTTCCTGGACTCAGTAAGGAGGGCAGCGTGGCAGTGAGATCCATAATCCACTGCCTTTAGAAGTACAGTTCCATTAAAACTCTCTGAAACAGGTCACTTAAAATGACACACAAAAGATAAGTTGTTAGGGTTCCCTAAGACAGACAACTTGCTTTCAATCAATGCAGACATGGACTCAACATGTGGGAGAGAAGTTACTTCTAGATGCTTCCAGCAGCATCTCTTGTGCATAACAAGACAAGCCATGAACACTTAAAGGGATAGCACATCATGTGTGCACACTGTCCCAAGCCCCTGGAGCTGACCACACTGCTTTCGTCATGTCCCCTGTGAAAAGAGGATCCATAGTTCTCTACACTGAGAGAAAGGGAATCATGTCTTCAATTCAAAGTGGTTTCTCCAGCAGCATCCATTCAAACCATAACACAAGTGAGAACATTAGATGGTTATGAAGCGTTATTTGGCAAAAAGACACAGTACGGTGCCTGTCATCACGGGCTCACAGCAGCTCCTCTAGGATTCAGCTAATAGATTAAGTAAACATAGAAATATATGCATTTTTCCTTTTTAAACAAAACATGTTTATAGCATCTTTTACCATAAGATACACGGGGAGTTTATTCAAGGATTAGCTGAGTCATATCCTTATTTTTCACGTTTCCAAGGCTCTTCCTCAACACTGCAGTCAGCTGACTTCCCATTGGCTGCCAGAGTTACCTGAAAATAATTACCATCAATATCCACCTTATAGGCTATGAAGCAAGAAGAACCCCCCATGGGTTATGTGGAGAAGCACTGGACCTAGGGTTCCGATGCAAGTCTGGAATATTGCTTTAAAGTGGAATTCTTCAAACTTAACTTTGCACCTGTCTTGGTGTCCAACAATGCTTTGAGATTTAAAAATATCCATACTTGGAGGATACTGAAGGACTGACTATTCATGCTTTGTGATTCAGGGGACAATTTCTGCAAAATTTTTAGGATTGTGGGGTGTCTCATTACCCATAGGCACATTACACACTAACATAGTTCTTACAATACAAGAAGTGCCACGTGCAACTCCATACAACCATAGAAAGGAAAAAAAAAAAACACATCAGCCCAGACGTGGGCAGCTAGTTCTACTCATGCATGGGAAAGGTTCAGTTGCAGTGAGACCAGGGTAAGTTCCTATCTGTTCAATATTAAAATCAGAAACTATGATAAAATAGGTTCTCTCAGACTCAGAAGTTAAAAAAAAAAAGAAAGAAGGTCTGAGATCAGTAATGTCACCCAAATCATTTCAATGCCAATATTTAATGAGTGAAATAGAAGCAGAAGACTAGGCATGGTGGGCATTCCTGGCTCAAAGCAAACAGAACCCTTCTGTGGGATGGGAAGTTCCCCCATCCACTTCTAAGTAGGTCTCCTAGCTTACCTTCTGTCTGTCTGTCCTCAAGGTCATGTGCAAACTTAAACCCACGACTGATATTCCACATAATGAAGAGACTGGATTTATGGAAGCATTAGAACATGGAGACATGACAAACACAGCAATGTTTGAAAGAAATCTGACCTTCTTCTTACCCAAGTGGAGGTGAAATGCATGCATCAGGAACATACAACATGCTAGGAACAGAGGACCATGCAAATGAAAATAAAAACAAACTATTCATTCCTCCAATTCTCATCAGCCCCCCACCATTTTAAAAAGACAATACATGCAATTAGCAATGACTGCTCCACATGCAGTTATTCACATGACAATTAAGACGCTACTGTATAATGTCAAACTATGACCAGGCAAGGAGTTGAAAACAGCACAATGCAACGGTGCCTTTAGTGGTTAAAGTTTTGACCAGAGCTTCAGCAAATTGGGTCCCCTGTGAGGGAGCTGTCAAGTGACTGCCAGGGACAGACTGTCTGCTCCTGTGACCTTGAATGTGCTGAGTTAGCAGTGACAACTATCAAGTACACTGTGGTGTCTTTGGAAGAACCGGGCAGCACTTGGGGGAGGTGTCTGTTTTCTTGTTGGTAAACACTGAGGCCTGTGTTTGAGAAGCAGTTGGGACAGCGCTTTCTCTGGCATTTCTTTTCCTGGCTGAACCAAAGAAAGTTGGGGTTTCATTGCCCATCCCATTCTGTTTCTGTCTGGTTTAGCCACCTAAGAAATGGGAAAGCCCAGGAGAGGGCTTTGGCAGGACGTATTGACGTCTTTCGTGCTGACTTGTAAAAATTAGAAGGAGGTCAGACTGAAAGTTGACTGAAAAGAAGGTCAGAGGAATGAGTAAGCGTGACCCAGACATTGTGACAATGGGTTTGCATTCAGCCCTACAGCTCTGGCTGCATCCTTCCACATCTGTGCCCACACAAGTAACTGGGTCACCTTGAAAAGGCTGAGGACCTACTCACCTTCAGTGAGCAGAACCCAATCCCTTCAGGAAGAATGAAGACATCTGTAATAGTCATGAATTCAATAAGCCTCTTGTCATCATCTCTATAACCTGCCCATCTTGGTAACTGGCCATCTGAATATTAATTCACCAGCACATCTACAGATGGTTTGTTGGGTAGTCAATTATAGAGAGATTGAGCAATGACCTCTATGAAACTGTACAAAAGAAATGCTATCTGAATTACCATAGGATAAAGTTGCTAACAGGATATATTCAACAAACATTTATTAAGTACCTACTGCATGCCAGGAGTTGGGACATAAGAGTGACAAAGAAAGACAAAGTTCTGTGGGATGACTTCCTACTGATAGGGACAATTCACTCCCTTTAATGTCTGAGACATTTTGATTAAAATATGTAGCAGATTTTTTCCTGATTGCCTTTAAGAAAAGAAAAAAAAGGGAGTCTTAAACAGATTTCCATGTTCCTAACAATATCAAGAGACCCCCTAAAAGGTCATGCCATGGGCCATTAATTTTCTTTGCACACAACTGTGAAATTAAAAATATACATATTTATTTCATTTTGTCTCAAACTATTTCTCCTTATATGGCAACGACTTGAGTTCAAATCTCATCTCCTATAGAACTCTGTGCCTTCCTTTTTTTTTCTCTCCCCCAGTGCATAATTCAGAATTTTGTAGGTCATAAGCACTCAGTAAATGCTTGATGAATGATTAATACAAAATACGTCACAGGAATGAGGCAGGGACACTCAACTAAACTATACAAGGCACACAATAAGTACTTGATAAATACAACACAATATACAATCAATCCATGAGAAGGTTGACCCTGGTCCATCCAAACTAACATTTTCATGGAAAACCCATCAGAATTTTAAAAAATTAAAACAATTTCCACTGAGTTAATTAAATAATGGGGAATTTCCCTCCTTAATTGGAACCATAGCCTAATGTAGTGGAGACCAGTCAAAGATCGTCTTGACCACTACTATTCTGGACCTATGATATGGCCTAGTAAATTTCCTTTATGTCACCTTTAGCTGTCTGCCAGAAACCATGATGCATAGCTAGAATGACCCAGATAGGACACAGGGTGGAATTTAAGATTAGATGTGATTTTATCAGTAGGAGTAAAAAAGATACCACAAATCTGTGTCTGTTCAGAACACCTTTAGCCTCTGGACAAAGTCATTGTAGCAAACAACCCTGATGCTCACATGCTAGGGTGTCTCCAAGTTTGCTTCACTCTGGTCATAACACCCTGTCTTTCACAATGTCAAGTTAGTTACAATGAAGGCTAGCCAGGGCCTATCAAGCTTGAAAGAGAACCCAGAACATTTACTCTGCAGAAGAGGTGGAGGGTGGGAAATACAATGGTTAAGATGATTTTTGTTCTGAAGGACAGTTACTCTTGAAATTTCTTTTTCATTTGGCGTGTAAAATAAAAGCCAGGTCAAAATTTACCTTCCCATAAAAATAACTCAGCTAACAATAGCTGATCAAGGTTACATGGGAACATTTTTGATCAGTATGTGATGTAATGTAAGAAGGGCTCCTCATACTATACACATGTGTATTTGCTGGGCATTTCTCTTATTTCATTTGAGGAAGAGAATATCTGAAAGTCATCAAAGTTCTAGCAACCATAAATTATTGATCCAAACAGTCAAGAAAAGTGACCAAATTAGTGGAGTGATGTGGTTATCACATATGTATATATTTTTAAAGCAACTGACTAGTTTTTTTTTTTGGTATGAGTCATTTTGATTGCCTACCACCATGTTAGACACAGAGTGAGATGTTCTAGGCCTCCCAGAAGCTGGGGTGACATGATTCTTTACCCAAGTGTGGTAGCTATGATGGTAAGACCCCCGAGCATGCACCACTATATGCAGGTCTCGATATCCAGGAATGAGAAAGGTACCTTGCATTCATCTACTATGACGGAGTTGTGTGCGGCATAGACGCACTGATTCGAGTTGTTTTCCCTATGATTCTTCATGTCATCGTAAATGGATTGCGTCTTGGTCATTTCAATGTCTTCGTGTACTCGGTGTTGGGAGTCAATGGCGTCCAACTCAGACTTGGAGAGGTGATAGACGATTCCAGCCCCGTAGGAGTCCCCGACGACATTGACTGAAGTCCTCATCCTGTCCCTGATGAAGGAAGGTAGAAGAGGTTTAGTGAGGAAGTGTTGGGAGAGGTTGGTCTGGAGCAAAAGGCGCTGTAGCTTTACTTTGACTATTCTTATTATTATATTAATAACATAATAATATATTAATAATTATATAATAATTATAATATTATTATATTATTATGATATAATAATATTATAACCTTCATTTTTGCCTTTGTTAACTAGAGACAGAGATCATGCTTTGCTCACAGGCTTCTGTAAAAACCAGCAATGAATACAAGCAAAGGAAAAGTAAGGGGGGGGAGGAATTATAGAGGAATAATCATAAAACTAGCATCCAGGCTCCAGACATGCCCAAATGCACCCAACAATTTAAAAATGGCCTCTGACGCCTCTACATTACCTTAATTTATTTTACTTATTAGCTCTACTGGAAATAATGAATGAAACTAGGAGTTTTCCCCAAATCTATCTTTTCTTAAGGAAGTAAACCAGCCCTGACTAGCACTTCTTACCATTGATCCAACTGTCGGGTGAGAACTCCAGTCATGATATTCTCACTGATCAGTATAATGATAAACCCTTCTGGAAAGATCAAAATACTTGATCTTGCTCTTTCTATGATCCTAAAGAAACAAAATCTTTTGCAGTGTGTCTGGAACCAGAAAAATATTAAGAGCAACTTCCCTCAAGTCTGTGTGACAAGTTCTGACTTGAAACAGGGGTTAATAACACAATGGCACTGTTTAGAAAGCCAGGACCAGAAAAGCTGGTTAAGGTTTTAAGCCCTGTGCTTTCCCCCATGGCCTTTGGCCATGTTTAACTATCCATCTAAAGTCCTATATAAAGTGAAAGGCACTGGAAAGTTACTATGGAAATAAGTAAATAAATAAATTACTTAATTAAAAAAGAAAGATGAGGTAAACATGCTTACGTTCAAATATATGTGAGTACTATGACCAATTACTGACAAAGTGGAAACCTTAATTTTTAAATTAGAACAAAGGTCTAAAATAAATTCCAGTTGCTGCAATTAAATCTATTTCTCAATAAAACACAGCAATAATGAAGCTGTGCTAGAGAGTCTGGCCTGGCTCCCTGGTAAACCAGATGTTTGCAAGGTGAAGAGCAGCTTTTCTTGTGATTTCAACCAGGACTATGCCTGAAAATGACCAGAGCTGAGCTTGATCTCTTAGATGTGTCCATCCAAGAATGGTCTGTCCCTCTCTTCTGCTCTAGAGACCCTACCTGAGGTGACAAGCTGTATAGAGGAATGAAGACTCGGTTTATGGACATTCATAAGCATTTTAAGTTGATTGCTCAGAATCCCCAGCATAAGTGGATGAGAATAAATGCACGTAGCAGTTAAGAAAAAGCACAGAGGGGCTGGGAAGACGGCTCAGGGGTTAGAGATGCTTGCTTGCAAAGCCTGCCAGCGGAGTTTCGATTCCATAGCACCCACATGAAACCAGATGCAAGAAGTGTTGCATGCACCGAGCATTCGGTTGCAGGGGCAACAGAACCTGGCCAACCCACACACATGCACAAATAAATATTTTTTTCCAAAAGAAAAGGTCTAGTTATAGGTTATAGTTGGGGGTTCTACTCTATTGCACAATAAGGTCACTATAGATATAATATTGCACATTTCCAAAAGCTAAAAGAAAGGAATTTTAAAAGTTTTCATCATAAAGTATTCTTACAAACCCAGGTATTTGTAGCCCAATTTAAACATCACACAATATACACATGTATCAAGACAGTACATGGTATCCTTCTAACATGGATCATTTTATGTTTAAAACTTTTTAACTAGGTAATCCAGAATGGTGTATATTTATTAAGCTATACTGTTCTCACTCTCCGATGGAGATTGTGTTTGTATTTTTCAGGATATAGCGAGTGAACTGTGGCCCATATACCACCCGACAGCAGGACAAAAGATGAGATCATGTCAAGAGATGAGCCACCACAGTCATATTGTGGAGGATCCATATGGAACCCTGCAGAGAAGGACGGGATGAACAAGGGACCCATAGCCACAGCCATTCAACCAACTCAGGATAAGCCAAATGTGTTTGTGTTTTTCAGGATGCAATGAGAGAGCTGTGGCCAATCTAACCCTACCAACCAACCGTAGGCCGATGGCTGAGATCCTGGCAAGAGAGGAGCCCCCACAGTCATATCAGGGAGGATCCATAGGGAACCCAGCAGACAATGACAGATGAACAAGGGACCTATAACCACAGTCATTCAATCAACACAGGATAGGCCAATGAGACAGAAACCAAGGATTTGCGACACAAGGACCCCTAAGCTCGCAACATTAAAGCAGCCTTATTACTCACCCACCACGACTCAGGGAACTGAGCGGAAGAGGGGGCGGAAAGATTGTGAGAGCCGTGGTGGGGGAGACTGTCCGGAGGCATGGCACCCATCAGTAACAACACACTTGGGCCAGGAAGACCGGGATGAGTACTAAGATATACAGGATCCC
>PVHP010036380.1:0-17951 GCA_004024765.1 Zapus hudsonius | reverse complement strand
AGATAAAAAATTCCTTGTTAGTGTCACTGGGAATTATTGCTTTTTGAGATTACACCCAAGAAAAAATAGCAATGGAGAATGACTCTTCAGTGATGGAATTTTATCTGATGGGATTGACAGAACAACCAGAACTCCAGTGGCCCCTCTTTTTCCTGTTCTTGGTGAATTTCATAGCCACTGTGGTGGGAAACTTAAGCCTGATGATTCTCATTTGCCTGAATTCAAACCTTCACACTCCAATGTATTTTTTTCTCTTCAATCTGTCCTGCATTGACTTCTGTTACTCATTTGTCTGTACCCCCAAAACATTAATGAGCTTTGTTTCAGAGAAAAATATCATCTCTTTTAATGGGTGCATGACTCAGCTATTTTTCTTCTGCCTGTTTGTCAATTGTGAGGGTTTTATATTGACAGCCATGGCCTATGATCGCTATGTGGCCATCTGTCAGCCCTTGCTCTATGCCATCCTCATGTCCCCTAGGGTCTGCTCCCTGCTGATGTTGGCTTCACACTTCATGGGCATCATGTCTGCTATGATCCAGACAGTGAGTATAGTCACACTGAGTTTCTGTGACTCTCACATCAACCACTACATGTGTGAGACCTTCCCCCTCTTTGAGCTTTCCTGTGGCAGCACACATACCAATGAGCTGATAAGTTCTGTTTCTGTGGCTGTGGTCATTATTGTAACTGGTTTCATTATCTTAATGTCCTATGCTTTGATTCTTTTTAATATAATTAGTCTGTCATCAGCCAAGGGCTTGTCCAAAGCCATGAGCACCTGTAGTTCTCACATCATAACTGTTGCTCTCTTCTATGGATTTGGTCTTCTTACTCATGTCAAACCATCATCTTCTAAGTCCATGATCCAGGGGAAATATTTCTCTGTATTTTACACCTTTGTTCTGCCCTTGCTGAACCCCCTCATTTACAGCCTCAGGAACAAGGATGTCAAAACTGCTCTGAAAAGAAGCCTGCAGAGACTTGGAAACTGAATGGTTAGAACTGTCATATGTTATGTATTCAATTTTAATCTATCTTTATATTTCTTTTTATTGTAATCTTCCTTGCATTATCCTTCTTCCATTCAGCTCTCTGTAGTTGGGGAGGATATTGATTCTTATATCTTTTGTGTGAAGTGTTATCATCTTCCTGAAAGTGAGTTTGACTTGGTTTATTTCATGTATCTGATAGTAACACGGGTTGATACCTTTTATGTCTTAAAATATTATTACCTACTATTTTCTTCTGGGGGCATAATCTGCATCTAGGGAAAGCCAGAAAGTTGAAGTTTTCTAAGAGTGTCATTCCTGTTTTTATTTTCTATTCTGAGAGAATTTTGCAGAAAATTTCTTGTTTCAGGGTGCTGTGTACTCATAATTCCATTAAAAGAGAGAATGGATAACAAACTTTTATCTGTATTATAAACCCTTATTTGAGATTTTTTTATTATATATGTAATGCAATATATATATTCTCATACTATTGTTCAGTTTTAATGGCTATCTGAGGCTGGATTAGTTTACCTCTCTTACCAGTTTTCTCTGAATCCCACTCATAATACATTGGCAAACTGATATTTTGGTATGAATATAGCTGAAATTAATAGTGGTGGAGGAGATGGTTTTATGTCTTTCTTCAAGAAATGGTGCAATTCATATTTTTAAATCTATTGTTTATGACATAAATACATGGAGGAATATGGAGAACTATGCAGAAACAGAAATAATTTCTGGAAAGTTGCCTAGGACTGAATCTGAAATTCAGGGCTATGTGAAAATAATGGTCCCAGGAAAAATGCTTAATGTAGTCAGTTTCTATAAGTGTTTGATTCCTTAGGAGAAATGCACACAGTCCCTGCTCTTGCATAATTTGAAAGTGGGATAATTAGGGTGAGCTACAAAACATTTCATTGATCTATTTGGCTTATAAATTTAAGCCTTTTTGGTGATACATGTCACTAATTCTCTCTTTATTTGTGTGTGTTTGTGTGTGTGTGTGCATACGCATACATATCGAAGCAGATTAGGCCAGATTTATTCATTTAGAAGCAAAAATGATTAATCCTCAGGAAATAATAGAAAGTTATGATCTATATAACTTTCTTTTCATAGCTGTTATATAGAGAGAATATCTCATGCCCATCACTGTGCTGGTTGAGTTCAGGGAAAATGCTCCTGACCAGCCAGGAATCAATGGTTAATTTTCACTATTAGTTTCATATTTATATAACAATAGTGATTTTTGAGAATGGCTAAAACATTTGAATCTAAGCATTACTTTTGAAGATTCTGATTGAACTGTAATTCAATATAAAATTACTCCTATTATAGTAGAGCTAAATGTTTATACTTATTATAATATTTATCTCACTGTTATAATGTACTTAAAATTTAACTTCTCAAGTGGAGTCTGCCTTCTAATACTGTACTTATCTTTCAAAATATCCATTACAAAGCATGGTTTAGCAGCATTAATTGAATGTTTTTGATTTATACTTTTCTCTAAAGGCCACATTCTGAAGCCTGCAATAAGCCAAAGCATACTTACTGAACATGGAATAAAGTAAATAATGTCGATATGAATGAAAAATTAAAATATTCATTAAGATCAGCGATCACAAGAGTTCTCTATTTTCCTTAGCATCACAGCCTAAGTGCTGATTAAATCTGTAAACAGCCTTGGATCAATTCTGTAAAGTAAACAGGCTTAATTTTTTAACTCCAATTTGCTTGTATTGACCTAAAAATATAAATGATTTAGATTTTTAACAAAATGTATATTTTATAATATAATTAAAATATTCTACTTATTTATTTGCAGAGAGAGAGGGAAGGAGAGAGAGAGAGAGAGAGAGAGAGAGAGAGAGAGAGAGAGAGAGAGAGAGAGAGAGAGAGAACCAGGGCCACCTCCTTGTGGGTCTGGCATATGTGGGTAATGGGGAATTGAGCTGGGGGCCTTAGGCATCTCTCCAGCCCCTTTTAACTTCTATTATTAGTTTAAAAATTAAAAGATTTTCATGTGGATATTTCATACATTCATTGATTTGGTGATACACAATCTCAACCTGGCCCTGCTTTGATCTAAAGATGGAGGAACAAAGATATCAAAAATGTTCTGAACCAAAGTTAAGAACTAAACTTCTGAAGAGAAACATATTGGGATTAGAAATTAAAACATAAAGAAAACAAGGATGGTAAGGTTATAATTTAATTTTATTTTTGGTTTGGAAAAGAAATGAGACAGAGTCTCATTATGTAGATGAAGCTGGCCTGGAATTCCAGGAGATCCACCTGTCTTATCCTCCTATGAATTTTGGAATTTGAGTTTGTCATGAAGACATTTTTCTCATATGACTTCTGTTGTAGTCAGGTTTCTAGTTTCTGTGTAGAAAGAACCCAAGCAAAATGGCTTGTGGAGGCATGGGTTTATTAAGTTTAAGGACTCGAAAGGAGACTCCATCCAGGCAGGAAAACAATGGCATGAGCAGAAGGGTGGACATCACCTCAGCCACAGCACTGCAAACAGCAGCAGGAAGGTGTGCCAAACACTGGCAAGGTGAAGCTGGCTTATAACCCCCATAATCCCACCCCCAACAACACAGCTGTATCGAGGTTCTAATTCCCAAACTGCCATCAGCTGGGGATTCAGCATTTAGAACACATTCATTTGAATGTGGGGGTCACATGGATCAAACCATGACAACTTCTACACATATTATTATGTATAATTTGTAGACACTCTCATTGCTTTTATTTGTGATATTGTTTTCTTTATGTTTCTGCATCTTGCCACTTCTAAAAAGTGTCCTAAATAATCACTTGTTTATGTGAACTGATGATTTTTGTTATTTTTGTTTCATACTTTCTCTTACCTGGCATATTTCTAATCTAGGAATTTTTGGTTAGCTTTATAAATTACACAAATTTAAAATTATAGTTTTTCTTCCTAAACACAGAAGTGAAAATTTAGGTGTGTTAACATTATTACCAACTTTATTACTGGTTTAGGCCATATCACATGGTCAAATGTTTTGGGTTCTAAATTAATTATTTTAATCTCATACCTGAAATATAAACTTGTGCTTACTGATAGGGTTATCTAAATGTGTCTGTTATATATCTTACAATATCTATTGCATAATCAGATCTTCTTAATCTGATCTTTCTGTGTTTTTCTATACATTAAAACTTTTATTGACTGGAGTGTTCATGTTTATTTTGTGAATTGCAAAATCTATACAAACTTGATGCATTTCTGAGAGTCTGTCACCCCATTTCAAGGGGATATGAAGGGTTGAATAGAGGGTTTAAGGGTGGAGCTATTGAAAAGGAATATCTGAATAACAGCATCCTCTCTGGTCAATAACCTGATGTGGAGGCCAATGTCAATAAGAATAAAAGAGATAAAAAGGACTGCCAACTTTTTGGGCTTTGCTCTCCAAGTTCATCTAAATTTTCTCTAAGAGGGATCTACCCCTAGGCAAATCATCTGTTGTCTTGATCAGAGAAGCTGCAAAGATACCTCATCTAAATGTGAGATATCTTGGCAATGTTGATATTCAACCTTACCTGTGCCCACCAGAAATAGCATTCCTCTACTGCCATAAAATCATTTTAAGAAAACTTATTTATATGCCAAAACTAATTTGTCTGGAACTTCAGAAACAAAACTCAATTTATTTATATGTGTTTTCTTTGATTACTTAAAAATTTTCCATCATGGCTAAGCATATCATACTCATCCTCAAGCTTGACTCATACTATTTGTATGGTCCTTGAATCTTTAGAATGTATCTCTTAACTTCTCCTAGTAGCTGCAAGCTACAAATTACCCCTAAAGTCACCCTGGAGTTGGGTCTGGAGACAGACTGACCACTCCTTCTGCTGTTTATCCTTTGTTTAAAGCTGTCCCTGTTCTGATTTTGTGATCTGTGATGTTCTTCTCATCTCTCTCTCTTTGGAGTAGAGGCTCTCCTTTGTTAGTCTGAGTCTTCCCATTCAGAATGTCACTCAGAGGCAGACACCATGTTACCTCAGACATCCTGTAGTAAGTTTTGATGAATGTAATTAGGATTATGCTATTAAAATATTGAATGCTATAAAGTAGCACATATTAATAAACAATATATATAGATTATTTTCAAATTTATTTAATTAGATATAATTTATTCATAATAACATATGCCTTGCTTAAGACCTTCTGCATAAGTGTACATTCATATCATCACCCATCAGAGCAAGATATAAAACAATACTTTTACCCCAAGAAATTTCCCTCATGTTCTTCCCTCAGACCTCTAGGTTGGCACCCACTCTTCTTCAAAACCAAAATAAACAACAACAACAACAATTAAACTCTCGTTACTTTCAAAGAACATGACCCCTTAGCCCATGGCACATTCAGGCAGTCCCACTGAGGAAGGCCCTTAGTAGAATGGGGGCACAAAGGAGGGAAATGGGGTGCCCAAAAAGAGTTGTTTTTACAGTTTCTACTTATGAATCAAAAAGTCCTTCTATGTGTGTGTGTGTATGTGTGTGTGTGTGTGTGTGTGTGTGTGTGTGTGTGTGTGTGATGATGATAAGGAAGGGAGTACTGCATGCAGGGTGAAGTTATGGAGTTCATTCTATACTAAGTATGATGGTCCTACCACATAAATCTAACAACCAACCACAGAGCCAATGCTGAGAATCCCTGACATATCTGAATGAATAAAATGGGAAACAGTGTGAAGAGATTGATAGTAATCAGCTGCTTATTGTCTGTCTAGTACAGTTAACACACATCATATGAATCATCTCATTTAATTACAATGATATCACAATGAGATGGCTCTTGTATATTATTAAATTATCTTATATTTGTGTACTGGTGTGGACACTTGGCCTTATATATGGAAGGAAAGAACTCTTCCTGGTGATCACAGCCATGCTCTCTTCTATCAGCCTCATGGATGCATACATGGCATCATATGTACATCGTGTTACACATAAATGATAGTAGATCTTGAGGAGATTGAAACTCAACAAAGTGGTAAAATTAAAAGGCTGATGAGAGCTCAGCACTAAATACGACATCTTTATCTTCGCCTTGAGGCAAAGGGAAAATGTTTTAGAGGAGGAAGACAGAATGTAATAGCCACATTGTGGGAAAAGTGCTTTGTGACACTATCCTGGAGACATGACCTGACTGGTACACTCATGAACTCACAGTACATGTTGTTACCTCCACAAGACCTGCTCAATAGTGAGACCACTGACATTATAAGGTAGATGATGGAAGGAGAACTCAATATAGAAGGAGCTCTTGGAAGAGGAAATGATACCCTGGAATGGGGTGTGGGAGGGGGATAAACGAGGGCAATGAGGGGGGATTATGATCAATTTGTACATGCATTAAAATTCTTCAAAAAGAAAAGTGATGAAAATTAAAATATGTTATAAATTAAAAATAAGTGGTCTTACACATTACAAACTGAGAGGCTGAGAATGAAGGATTGGGAAGAGGGCTGTGGCACACTGCCCTCCAGATATGACATGGCTATCACACCAATGAACTCACGTTACTTGCAGTTACTATCACATGATCTGAACAACACTGGATTCATCAGCATGCTTTCTTGGAAGCTGCAGTGGTTCATAAGGCCCTAGCCCTCTCTGAGGAGCTATTGGCAATGAGTGGTTATTAGAGGATGGGAGCGAGTTTCATCAGTGGTGTTTCACTTGCTCTCATTAATATCCCCCAACTTATACTCATGCATACAAACCTAGTTGAGGAATCAGGGCATCATGAAAAAGACATAAAAGTAGCAGAGGAAGAAGTTGGAGTAGAAGCAGTTTAACTGAAGTAGGAAGGGATGAAAGAAGGTGATGGGGTAAATATGATCAAAATCTGTTATATAAAGTTAGAAAATGTCAAAAGTACATTTTAAAGGGCAATCCTAATCTAATCTCACAGTGATTCTGCTACTAGGTATTTAATACTGACTGATTTGAAATAAATGAATACAGTAAACTTCTAGGGGAATATTTGCAGTAGTTTTATTAGTTTTTTTTTGAAAGAACAGATGCAATTAAAATGTGCTTCAGATTTTGTTGATTTGGGACTTCTTTTTTTCCATTTGGTTAGATTGGCCAGAGTTTTGTCAATCTTGTTTATTTTTCAAAGAACCAGCTCTTTGTTATATCATTTAAAAAATAGTTTTCTTAGTTTCTAATTTATTAATCTCTGCTCTGATCTTAATTATTTTTTTGTCTTGAGCTCCTAGGGTTGGGTTGTTCTAATATTTGCAATATGTTTAGCTGGTTAGTTAGGTTATTAAATTGAGATCTATCATTTTTGTTATGAAGGTATTCAGCTATAAATTTCCCCCTTAGGACTGCCTTCATTGTGTCCCAAAGGTTCTCATATGATATATTTTCATTATCATTTAGTTTAAGAAATTTTTCAGATTCCAATTTAATTTCTTGAACAACCCTTTCATTGATTAATAGTGTATTGTTCAATCTCCAATAGTTGGTGTGATTTTTGTTTGTTCTCTCATTGTTGATTTCCAGCTTCAATGCATTGTGGTCTGATATGAGTCAGGGTGCTACCTCAGTCTTCTTGAATTTGTTGAGGCATATTTTATGTCCTAATATGTGGTCTATTTGGGGGAATGTTCAATGTGCTGCTAAGAAGAACTGTGGAGTTTGGATGGAATGTTCTGTATATATATCTTAGGTCCAGTTGATCTATGGTGTTATTGAGTTCTATTATTTCCTGTTGACCTTCTGTTTTGGTCATCTGTCTAAAGATGATAGTGGAGTATTAAAGTCTCTAACTAAGATGAACTTGAAGAAATGGACAAATTCTTGGACACCTACCACCTACCAAAATTCTTGAACACCTACCACTACCAAAATTAAACACAGAGCAGATATATTTCCTAAATAAACATATCACATTGATCAAAATCAAAAAGGTAATGAAAAAGCTCCCCAGAAGGAAAAGCCCAGGTCCTGATGTATTCTCAGCTGAATTCTACCAAATCATCATCACAGAACTTAAACCACTTCTGAAGCTTTTTAGAGTAATGGGAGAACCGGGAATACATCCAAACTACTACTATGAAGCCGGCATCACTCTAATACCCACGCCGGACAATGATAAATCCAGAAAGGAAAACTAGAGACCTATATCCCTGATGAATTTGGATGCGAAGTTTCTGAATAAAATTCTTGCAAACCAAATTCAACAACATTTAAAAATTATTACCCACCTTGACTAGGTTGGCTTCATCCCAGGGATGCAGGAATGGTTCAACATATGGAAATCAATCAACATAATCTAACACATTAATAAACTTAAACACAAAAACCACATAGTTATCTCCATCAATGTAGAAAAAAGCTTTTGACAAAATCCAACACCATTTCATGATCAAAATACTTGAAAGACTTGGAATAGAGGGCCTATACCTCAACACAATTAAATCCTTATTCAAACACCTTAGGCCCAAATAATACTCAATGGGGAAAGACACAAAGAGTTCCCTCTAAATTTGGGAATAAGACAGGGGTGCTCTATTTCACCACTGCTCTTCAACATAGTCCTTGAAGTTCTAAGAAATGCAACAAGACAGTAGAAATATATAACGGTGATGCAAATTGGAAAGGAAGAAATAAAACTATCACTTTTTGTAGATGACATGATCCTATACATAACAGACTTGAAGAATTGTATCAGTAAACTCCTGAAGGCGATAAATTCCTTCAGCAAAGTGGCAGGATACAAAATTGACACAAAAAATAGCCTTCCTGTATGCAAATGACATGCATATAGAAAAAGCAATCAGCAAAACAGTCCCATTTTCAATAGCCACACATAAAATAAAATATCTTGGAATAACACTAACCAAGGAGGTGAAAGACTGTTATAATGAAAACATAGAAATGCTCAAGAAGGAAACTGAAGATGACATGAAAAGATGGAAAGATCTCCCATGCTCCTGGAAAGGTATAATTAATATCATGAAAATAGCAATACTTCCAAAAGCTGTATACAGATTCAATGCAATACGAATAAAGTTACCAGCTTCATTATTTAAAGACATAGAAATAATAATCTCAAAATTTTTTTTGAAAGGCAAAAGGCCTCAGACATCAAATGCCATCCTAAGTAATATGTGGCCTAAAGATATACTATAAATCCAGCATAATAAAAACAGCATGATACTGGCACAAAAATAGACAGATTGATTGATGGAACAGAATCAAAGACCCTCCCCTTATCTCCAGCAACTATAGTTACTTCATATTCAACAAAGATGCTAATAATGTTAACTGGCATTAAGATAGCATCTTTAACAAATAGTGCTGGACAAATTGGATAAATATTTGCAAAAAAATCAACTCCAAATGGATCAAATACCTCACTCAACATAAGACCTAAACTCTGAAAACCTTGGAAGAAAAAATTGGGGGAACCCTCTGTGAGATAGCAATAGGAAAAACTTCCTGAACAAACAAACCTCTGATAGCCCAGGAAGAGTTACAATCACTTAACCAATGGGATCTTATCAAGCTAAAAAGCTTCTGTACAGACAAGCCTACTATACTTAAAGCCAATAGACTGCCATCAAATTGGGAGTTAATTTTTGTTAGCCTCAATATGGATACATGTCTAAAATCTAGAATAGATAAAGAACTCAAAAAATAAAATAAAAATCATCAAGCAGCCCTATCACAAATTGGCAAACTGAACTCAACAGAGAATTCACAGGGGAAGAAAAACCAATGGCCAACTCCCATTTGAGAAAATGTTCAATGTGATTAATCATCAGAGAAATGCAGATCAAAACAACAATGAGATTCCATTTAACACCAGTGCAGTTTATATTCCCCTAACCTATGGACAGAACCAGTAAGCGCACTGAATAAGTACCCCAGTGGGTTAAGGGTCAGAGAGGAGGGAAACAAAGACACATTCACAAGATTTTCTCATACAATTTATATACTTATTCATAATAAAGATATTAAAAATATGTGCTTCAAAGGAGATTTTTAAACGAATGTTGAATGCATACAAAGGCATTGAAAGAAGTGAGCCTTTGCTCTCTGAAAAGAAATGAGCCTTTTTTCCCACATTGCTTAAAGAAAAAACCCAGGTTGAATATGTTAAATACCATTTAATTACAGTGACATCTCAGTTTGGAGAAGACAAAACCATGAGAAAATGAAAATACCAGTGGTGGCTAAGATTTTGACGGGAGTGAGACTGGGATAAGCAACCGAAATTCAGGGAAATGTTAGGTCCATGAAAATATTCTGAAAGATGCTGTGATGGTGTATATGTGATACTGTGCAGCATTCAAACTTTAGAAAGTTTATATACAAAGGATAACATTTGAGAATTTTCTAGCATACATTATTTAAATGAAGGGGTAACTTTATGAGAAATTTCATAGAGGAATATTATTTATTTTGATTATACTCATCTCCCCTCCATCCTACTTTAAATGTAGTATCTCAATAAGAGAAAACATATTATATTTACCTTTCTGAATCTGACTCACTTTCCTAAATTTATGAACAACAGTTCTACCCATGTTCCTCAAATTCCATACTTTAATACTGAATAAAATTCCATTATGTATATTTGACACATTTTCTTCATCTATCCATTCATTAATGGGTATCTGAGACTATTTGATAATTTGGTAACTATAAATAATGCTTTGGTAAAATTGGTGAGCAAAAAAAAAAACAACTGTTGTTTAAGTTCCTCATAAGGATACTTTAGTTTTATTCCTTTTAAGGAAATTGCTCACTACTTTATATAGTAGATGAACTTATTTACATTCCCACCAACTCTATGTAAGGTTCCTTTCCCCTAGAATTCTGGCTAGTATTTTCTGTTTTCTTGATGAGAATGACATTCTGACTGGACTGAGATCTCATTGTGGACTTTTCTTCTTTTTTTCTTTTTCCTTATTCAAGCTAGAACTGACTCCATAGTTCAGGCTGACCTCAACTTTATATAATTTCCTTTTTGCATTTTCCAAGTTCTTAGATTATAGGCATGAATTTCCACCCTGCCTTCAATGCAGTTTTGTTTTGCATTTCCCTGATGCTCACAAACATGATATTTTTAATATATTTTGGGCATTTGCCTTTCTTCTTTTGAAAACTGCCTTTCCTTTTTTTCATTCAATTACTTTTATTTAGTTTCATTTGTGTTTGTGGGTATCAAACCTGGGATTGTGACTACAAAGACAGTGTTGTAAACCTGAGGTGGATATCCAGCCCTTATTGCTCACTTATTGATTGGTTTATCTTGTCTTTAATATATAAATATTATGATCATTAATGTATTAATATTATGATTATTAATACACTGATGAATATCTGTCAAGAATTTCTCTCACATTCTGAAGGCTATGTCTTCACTCTATTCTTGGATGTCCACAAGTGTTTTAGTCTTATATAACCTATTATTCAATTCTTGGAATTATTCCCTGAGTTATTGGAAGCCTATTTAAGGTCTATATATTTTTTCAGTGGTTGAGATGAGGCTCTAGTTTCATTCTTCATGTGGATATCCAGTTTTCCAAGCACCATTTGTTGAAGAGGCTGTCTTTTCATTCATATGGGTTTTGGATGAGTTGGTTGAGAATTAGCTTAGCTCTGCCACTGAATTAAAATCCATCTCATTTTTGTGCCTTATTTTACAGATATACACAGGACTATCAGATGCAAAGAAAAGTTAATAAAGGTAAGATAAATTATGCAGGTTCTCTACCAGGTTCATAATGAGGCCTTGTAAATGGCTGAAAATATTTCTGACTTGAGTATCTAAACTCAATTATCTTTATTGTCCAAAATTAGATACAGTGTATGAGCAAATATTGTTTTGATTCCCATTTCCCTCCTCCATGTCCCAAATCCACTGTGTATCCTCCTCAGTGGCCATACTGGATCAATCCATGTGGTAATGGGTTATGGATAGAACAGGAGGCAGCCAGGTTGTTGCCCCCTTTTTGTGTTGTAGCTGAGGGGTGTAATCCAGCAAGATATGAACCACCCCAGGCCTATTGTGTAGGCACCAAGTGAAACACTTGAGAGGGTGGTGGGGCAAGAAAGACCTATAACCACAGCCAGTCAGTCAGCCCAGGATAAGTCAGTGAGACAGACACCAGGACTTCCAACAGAATTTAAAGTTGAAGCACAGAGACACTTAAATTCACAATAAATCAGACTTAAACTCACCCTCTTTGATTTAGGGAATTGAGCTGAACAGGTGGCAGAAAGATTGTAAAAGCCATGGTGGGAGAGATTACACTGAGACATTACCTCCCTCAGCTATAATTTTTATTTAATGTCTTACATAATGTCTTCTGTTGAATGTAACCAATGACTGGGGCATGGAGTTACAAAGCAGAGCAATTTGTCTAGGGGTTAGGCTTTCTCCTACTCTATTCAGGGCCTTTCTTACCTGATGATTGATGCCTATGGCTTCCTTGAGAGCTTACTGCATGAAAATACGGATTTTATGGTATCATTCATTATTGATTTAGATTGTCCATTCCCACCTCCTTTCCTTCCAATTCCTTCCAACCCCTTTGTCAGTCTTTCAATTCAACTGACAGGTTTTCTTGCTGTTCAGGCATAACCTGGTTAGGAAGTGCGTAGGAGGGAGTGACTCTCTTCTTGTGTGAGGTTGCTAAGAATGATCTGCTCCAACTCCATTCACTTTTCTTTAAATTTTATTGTCATTTGTCTGTTCAGCTACATAGAATTCCATAGAGTAAATGTATCACAACTTTGATATCCATTTGTCCAGTGATGGGAATGTGGGTTAATTCCAGTTCTTAGCTATTATGAATTGAACTTCTATAAACATGGTTGAACAAATGTCACTTTGCTGAGATGAGAAATCTTGAGGGTAGAAGCCCAATACAGGGATGGCTGGGTCTTCTGGGAGTTCTATGTCCATCCTATTTGGGAGATTCCACAGTGATTTCCATAGTGGTTTTACAATTTTGCAATCCCACCAGCAGTAAATCAGGCTTCCTTTTTCCCATGCATCCTCACCAGCATCTATTGTTGTTGGTTTTTTTTTTTAATGGCAGACATTATGACTGGAGTAAGGTGGTATCTCATTGTTTTGATTTGCATTTTGCTGATGATTAAGGATGATGAACATTTTCTTAAGTAAGAATTGGCCATTTATGTTTCATCCTCTGTGAATTCTCTTTTGAGTTCAGTACCCCATTTTGTGTGAGGGATGTTTTATTATTTTATTATTTAAATTTTTGTGTTCTTTTTAAGTTCTAGATATTAGACCTCTGTCTGAGTTATGGCTGGCAAAGATTATCTCCCCGTATTATGGTGGTCTGTTGGCTCTGAGTTTGGTATGTTTGTCTAAACAAGCTTTTAAGCTTGATGAGTTTCCATTTGTTCAGTGATTTTTGTACTTCCTGGGTATTGGAGGTTTGTTCAGGAAGTTTTTCTCTACTGATATCTCATGGAGAGTTCTCCCTATTTTTCCTTCTAGGGTTTCAGGATTTCCAGTCTTATGTTGATGTCTTTGTGGTTAAGTTTATTAATGTGATGGATTACATTAATCAACTTCATATGTTGCACCAACCCTGCATCCCTGGAATGAAGCCTACCTGGTTGAGGTGGATAATACTTTTGATGTGTTGTTATATTTGGTTTGCAAGGATTTTGTTCAGAATTTTTTGCATCTAAGTTCATTAGGGATATTGGTGTATAGTTTTCTTGTTGTATCTTTGCTTTTGGTATTAGGGTGATGCTAGCTTCATAAAAGGAGTTAGGAAGCACTCTCTGTTCTTTTACCTGAAAAACCTTCAGAAGAACTGGTTTCAGTTATATGATGAAGGTTTGGTAGAATTCAGCTGAGAATCCATCAGGTACTGTACTTTTCCCTTGGGGAGTTTTCTGATTACATTTTAATCTTGGTGGATGTGATAGGTTTATTTATGAGCTTTATCTGCTCTGTGTTAAGCTTTGGTAGGTGGTAGGTGTCCAGTAATTTGTCCATTTCTTCCAGGTTCTCATTTCATAGAGAAGAGGTTTTAGAAGTAAGATCTGATGATTCTTCCAATTTTATTTGTATAAGTTGTGACCTCTCCCTTTTTATTTCTGATTTTGTTGATTTATGCCTTCTGATTTTTCTGTTTAATTAGACTGGCCAAGGGATTTTCTATCTTATTTATGTTATCAAAAAACCAGCTCTTTGTTTCATCTATTTAAAAAAATTAGTTTCCACTTCATTGATCTCATTCTGAACTTAATTTTTATCTTTGTCTTGAGCCCCCAGGATTGGATTATTCAGGTTTTTCCAATGCCTTTAGGTGGGTGACTAGGTGACTAATATGAGATCTCTTTGTCTTTGTTATGAAGGCATTTAGTGCTATGAATTTTCCCCTTCGGGCTGCCTTCATTGTGTCCCATAAGTTTTGGTATGTTGTATCTTCCTTATCATATACTTCTAGAAAATTTTCAGTTTTCTTTTTGATTTCTCGAACAATCTATTCATTGTTTAATAGTATATACTTTTAGTCACCAATAGTTGGTGTATTTTCTGTTGTCCTCCCATTGTTAATGTCCAGTTTTAATACATTGTAGTCTGATCTGATACAGGGGGCTATGTTAATCTACTTGAAATAATTGAGGCATGTTCTATTTCCTAATATGTGGTGATCTATTTTGGGAAAGGATCTGTAGACTGCTGAGAAGAATGTATATTTTGTGGTTTTGTGATGGAATCTTCTGTAGAAATCTGTTAGTTCTAGTGGATCTATGGTATTGTTAGGATCATTTATTTCCATGCTGATCTTCTGTTTGAATGATCTGTCTAGAGATGATAGTGTATATTATAGTCACCTGTTATGATGGAATTGGAATTTATTTCTGTTTTGTTTTTGAGTAAGTTTTACTTTGTGAACTATGGTGTACCTGTATTTGGTGCATATCTACTTATGATAGTGATATCCTCATGCTGGATCGCTCCCTTGATGAGTAAAAAATATCCTTCATTATCTTTTAAAATGAATTTTGGTTTAATGTCTATTTTGTCAGATATTAATTTAGCCACACCTGCTTTTTATTTCCTTTTAATTGAAAGATCATTTTCCTTCCTTTCACCCTGAGATTTCTCTCTTTAAGGTGAAATGTGTTTCTTGAAGGCAGCAAATGGAAGGTCCATTCTTATGATCCACCCTGCAAGCCTGTGTCTTTTATGTGTAAATTAAGTCTCCTAACATGCAAGGTTATAGCTCTGAGGTTTGTTTTAAGTTCTGCCATGGAGGAGGGTTTATGGTGGTCGATACCTCATATGTTATTATGGGCCCATTAATTTTGGTTATCATGCTCGCCCTCTATTGATCTATTTGAGGTTGATTGTTGTGGTACCCTGCTAATGGGGCATGGAGGAATTAGGGTTTTGCAGAGTCTAGCTGGCTTCTGGGACTGTCTCCTTCTGATAAGGAAGTTAATGGAAAATCCGAGGGCCCCTATATATCTTAGCAATCCTGAAAACTCCAGGTCCCAGGCAGGCCACAGCTGTCCGATAAGATAAGCAAGCAGTTCAAAGCTTAACTTAACCCAGCTGCAATAAGCAAACCTAAACAACAATGTTACTTTTCTTCTGCTGACATCACCATTCTATACATGTCTGTATCCATGTATAGAGTCACGTAGCCCCCTCAGTTTATCTATGCAAAATAGGTATCCAAAGAATACTGGTCCCAACCTATCAAACTAATGAGATGCTCACAGATCTTGCTTCCTATGCTTCTACCTCTGACTTTTCTCTATATAAGCAACTGCTATCTATACAATAAAATGAGAACTGCCCACTGCCGCGTTCTCCCGAGAGTCTCATCTCTAGTTCGGCTCACAGCTATTCCAAGCCTCTGCTCACCCAGCCCCCGTGGACAAACAGGGAGTTGATGCACGCTGAAACTCCTTAACTAACCCACGGACCCAGAGACTGTTAGTCTTTTCTGTGTGGAATATCTCCTGATGTATCTTTTGCAAGTTTTGCTTTGTGTTCATATAATCATATAGCAGGCTTTTATCATGGAATATTTTAATTTCTCCATCTATTATGAGGGATACCTTCTCTGAGTACAGTAGTCTGGGTTGGAAGTCTTAATTTTTTCAGCCTTATGGAGCTTTGTTCCAGGCTCTTCTGGCCAACATGGTTTTTACTGAGAAACCTGAGGTAAGTCAGATGCATTATTTCTTTCTTACTGCTTTGAGCACTCTTTCTTTGCTTTCTATGTTTAGCTTTTTAACTAAGATGTGTATTGAAGAGTTTCATTTTTGGTTCTATTGTTTGGAGTTCTGTGGGCCTCTTGAATCCAGACCGGCATTTTTTTTTCTAAGATTAGGACAATTTTTTTAATGAGTTTGTTGAATATGTTCCCTATATCTTTGGCCTGGGTTTATTCTCCCTCTGGAATCCCCATGACACTGTGGTCTCTTTAGGATATCCGACAGATCCCTCATATTTTGTTCACATGAGTTTTTGAATTTATTGAAGTATGCTGGATTTCCTAATAATTTCTTCTGTCTTGTCTTTGTGGTCTGAGATTCTGTCCTCCAGGTTATTAACTTGGGGATTGAGGAATTCAAAAGAGGCTTTTAATAGGTCTGTTTGAATTTTGTATTTCTCTCAATTCCTGGTTGTGCAGATGCATTTTAAGTTTACATAAACCCAGTTTTTCAATTCATGGAACTATTCCCTGAGCTATTGGAGGCCTAATCAGATATTTATTGTCAATGCCAATACCTTGATGTGTTTTCCTTGCATTTTACTCTAGGGATTTGAACATTTCAGGGCTTACTTTCAAGTCTTAGATCCATTTTCAGTGGATTTGTGTATAGGATGAGATAAGGCTTTAGTTTCATTCTTCATATGGATATCCAATTTTCCAAGCACCATTTGCTGAAGAGGTTGTTTTTTCACGCATTTGGGTTTTGGGAATTTTTGTAGAGAATTAGCTTAGCTCTGCTGCTGAATAAAGATCAAGCCTATCTTTTATGAGCCTTATTTTGTAGATTTAGACTGGAATATGCTGATGAAAGTAAAAATCAAGGACAATCAGATAAATCTTGTAGCTTCTCTACAGCTTCATATTTTGGAAATTCCAATGTCAAGATATGAATTATGACTTGAGTATTTATGATTATTCTTTACTCTCTTATGTAATCTCATCCAATAAATGATAAACTGAGGTCTATCTTTATTAATGCAATCCCAAGGGTTTGTCAGAAATTATTAGAAGTGGCAAGTAATTATGTCCCATGGCTTTTATCTTGTGAACACAGACCTACAGGGGATCATCCTAGCAACAAGAATCTCCTGTTAGGATACTATAAATTGGGTATTATTTTGAAACACTAAAGATTTATGTTAATTTACGTGCTGTATATACCGGCTCAGAATTTCTACTCTCATGAGGTTCATACAATCTTGGAAGAAATCATAAAAGGAGAATGAATAATTTTACATGCTGATCCATGAAATAAATTCTCATTTGGGTGAGGTGATCTTTTGAAGGTTCATATGTGGTGCTGCTTTCCATAGCGTATGTGATGAGTGCTATCTCTCAAATTTATCAATAAAATGATATGAACTTCTCAACTGTATCTCTTTCAGGAGGCCAGAAACAGATATGTGCAATGGCTACAATTTCATTACAACCAGAAACTGAGAAAAAGTAGAAAATTGTGGAGGATGAGCTAGTGTGGTCCAAGAACACCAAGGCATCTGGAAGAACGACTGAGTAATTTGACTTCATACTTTTCCTTCATAACAATGGTATATAAACCATAGATTCAGAAGAATGCCATCTGTATACGTTTAGCTGCTCAAATCCATAGAGAAGAAATTATATGCTCAGTGATATTGGGGCAGTTCTATCCTAGGACATTACA
>PVHP010036379.1:0-17950 GCA_004024765.1 Zapus hudsonius | reverse complement strand
CTCTCCCTTTCTCTCTCCTCTCTCTCTCTCCCTCTCTCTCTCTCTGCTTGAAAATGAATAAATAAAATATTTAATTTTATTTTTTTGAGACAGGGTCATACTCATAGCCCAGGCTAGCCTCAAGCCAGTCCTATTGCCTCTGCTGCCTGGGTACTGGGATCACAGCGTGTACTGTCATGCCAGGTTCCACAGAGCTTTAACTTATGTTTGCTGAATTTACTTCCATCTGTCTATTGAGAAGTAGAAACATGTCTGCTGAACTTCCAATGTTTTTCAGGGATCTAAATGTGCCTGTTCTTCGCTGTTTTTCTTTGTGTAACCTTGGTGTAAACCTTATTTACCTTATTTTAGACCTCTAGCCAGGCATACAGCTCAAAACTATAACCCTAGCACTCAGAATGCTGAAGCAAGAGGATTGCCAGGAATTTGAGGCTTGCCTGGCTGCATATTTCTAGGCCAGTCTCAGCCACTGAATGAGACTTTGTCTCAAAAATTCTAAATAAATAAGTATAAAAGCTAATCTTATTTTTAGGAAGTAGATGAATATCTACACTGTTTAAAATAATTAGCTAAGGGGTAGGGAGATAGCTTAGCAGTTAAAGGCACTAGCTTGCAAAGCCTGGCAGCCTGGGTCTGATTGCTCAGTTCCCACGTAAAGCCAGACACATAAAGTGGTACATGTATCTAGAGTTTGTTTGCAGATGCGAGAGGCTCTGGTGTGCTCATGCTCACTCTCTCAAGTAAACACTTTTTTAAAAGATGTAGACAAAATTCATGTAACTACTAATGATAGTTGGTCTCTTCTACATAGCTGGGAATATTGATTTAAATTTTGTATTTTCAACATATGGAATATAGGTAGCTTATATAAACTGTCAGCTTATAGGCACAAATAACAAATGAGACACTATTTGAAGAGGCTTTGGTAGTTTGATATTGAGCTATGATTATTTGATATTTATGGATAGAGATTTTACTGGGTTTAATGAAGTGGAATCTTCTGGAGCATTCATTGGGTGCAGAATTCTGTGCTAAGTATGGTGACTCTCGCAGATTGTCTGCTCCCTGTGTAGAGCCATTTTGTAAAGTCAGTTTTTCCTTATAAGCTTTCAGTCCTGTCTCATAAATACAGTTTGAGGGAGGTTGTGGCAGGCCATCCTTAAACCAACTGAGAGATGTGAACCAGTGATACCAGAGATGGGCCATGCCCCATCGTCCTCTTGGGAACCAGAAGCAGGGTCAGGGGAACACTTGGGCTCCAGCTTCTTTCCAGAGCCATTGCTTTCATCGAGTTTATCATGAGCTTTTATAGGTCTTTGGTTTACTGGAGTAGACTTCTGGGTTTGTTAGTTTTTTTTAATAGTAGACTTTAAAAATTTTTTTAAATTTTATTTAGAGAGAGAGACATGTAGAAAGCTCAGCAGGGTTTCTAGCCACTGCAAAGGAATTCCAGATATGTGTGCCACCCTATGCATCTGGCTTTACATGGATACTGGGGAATCAAACTCAGACCCTTAGGCTTTGCAGGCAAGCACCTTAACTGCTGAGCCATCTTTCCAGTCCCCAATAGTAGACTTCTTAATATCATGATAAAGTCCATCCTTGAGAGTGTATATTCATTTAATAGAAACAAATTACAGAAAAATGCTGGAAAAGAAGCTGAAAATAATAATAGAATTTCTGTCAGGACAGAATAAAAGGATTATAAGCAGCTGTATAGTTGAAGTAAATAAGGTAAGGAAAAAAATAATATTAAAGGAAGACTATAAATATCACTGTGAAGAGCAGTAGTAGGCAAGAAGAGTACTCTAACTTTCCGCCTGCATTTACTTGTGTGTTTGGAATTTGTTACAAATAACTAATGGATGAAGATTAGCAAGGCAGTGACATATATGTAAGAAAATGTCACAGTGAAACCTTTTTGTAATCTAAAAATTTTAAATGACTAATACTGTTTTTTTTCTTACTAATCAGTATGATACTTTTGTGAATTTCTCACACTTGTGTGAATTTGGTACTCAAAAATGTCATTTTGTACAAAATGTCTTTGGGTTTTCCTTTAAATTTCTGATCTTCTAGCCAAATGTAATAGCACACACCTATAATCCCAGCATTGAAGAAGTAGAGGCAGGAGAATCAGGAGTTCAGTTCAGCCTAGCATGGGCTACATGAGACTGTCTCAAAAAAAACAAAACAAGGGGCTGGAGAGGTAGCTTAGTGGTTAAGACCTTTGCCTGCAAAGCAGAAGGACCTGAGTTTAAGTCCCCCATGTAAAGCCAGATGCACAAGGTGGCACATATGTCTAGAGTTCATTTGCAGTGGCTGGAGGCCCTGGCGTACCCATTCTCTCTCTCTGTCTGCCTCTTTCTCTCTCTCTCAATAAATAAACAAAAATATTTTTAAAAATAAACAAAAAACCCAGCCAGGCGTGGTGGTGCACGCCTTTAATCCCAGCACTCAGGAGGCAGAGGTAGGAGGATCACCGTGAGTTCAAGACCACCCTGAGACTACATAGTGAATTCCAGGTCAGCCTGGACTAGAGGGAGACCCTACCTCGAAAAACCAAAAAAAAAAAAAAAAAAAAACAAAAAACACACACACACACAAAAAAAATATCAACCTTAAATTGAATATGGTGGTACATATCTGTAATCAGGAAACAGAGGCAAGAGGAGTGCCACAAGTTCAAAGCCAGCCTTATCCACATAGTGAATTCTAAGCCAGGTAGGGCTACATAGTGTGACTGTCTTATAAAAACCTAAACAAAGTAAATAATATAATATAGACAACATAAAATAACATAGATCTTCATTCATAAGAACAGTGAGAAAAAACTCCATAATCTCCTCTATTTATTAATGTGAGATAGAATACAGAGGTGCCTAAAATGAGGGGCAGATTATAGTTGTTGTAATTGATATTTTTTCAATGTTAAATTACTGAAGGCTGGAGAGATTGCTCAGTGGTTAAGGCATTTGCTTGCAAAGCCTTATGACCCTGGTTCAATCCCCCAATACCCATGGAAAGCCAGATGTACAAAGTGGTATATGCATCTGGATGTCCTGTTGTGCCCATTCTGTGTGTGTCTGTCTGTCTGTCTGTCTGTGTCTGTGTCTGTCTGATTTCTCTCTCTGCTTGCAAATAAATATATAAAAAAAATACTAATGTGGTGGAGCACACCTTTAATCCCAGCACTTGGGAGGCAGAGGTAGGAGGATCACTGTGAGTTCAACGCCAGCCTGTGACTATGAGCTCCAGGTCAAACTGGGCTGGAGGGAGACCCTACCTTGAAAAACAAAGAAACAAACAAAAAAAGAAATAGAAGAAGAAAAAAGAAAAGGTAAAAAACTACTGCTGTGAACTGGTACTTGTATTAGTGTATAAGACCATTGCTAATGTGATTCTGATGATAAATGGTGACAAGGACATATGGTGGCTCACACCTGCAATCCCAGCACTTAAGAGGCTGAGGTAGACTTCCTGTGAGTTCAGGGCCAGTCCAAGCAATACAGTGAGTTCCAGGTCAGTGTGGGTTCGAGTGAGACCCTGCCTTGAAAAGGAGGGGAAGGGCTGAGTATCTGACATCACTTTGTTCTCAACAGACCCAAGGTGGGAAGTTAGCAGTGTTTGGATCATGTCACATGTTCAGTGACCAATATTTGGATAAAGAAGAAAACAACAAAATCATGGTAAGATTTTTCCTTGTTTAAATTAATGCATATTGTGAGTAATATATACATTTATGTAATATATAGCTTGGTTTTCATGGTATTAATACTGATGTGGCTGGGCATGGTAGCACAGGCCTTTAGTTCCAGCGCTCGGGAGGCAGAGGTAGGAGGATCGCCTTGAGTTCAAGGCCATCCTGAGACTACAGAGTGAATTCCAGGTCAGCCTGGGCTAGAGCAAGACCCTACCTCGAAAAACCAAAAAACAAAACTGATGTTAGGCTAGGTGTGCTGCCACACACCTTTAATCCCAGCACTTGGGAGGCAGAGGTAGGTTTGCCATGAGTTTGAGGCCACCCTGAAAATACATAATGAATTCCAGGTCAGCCTGGGCTAGAGCAAGACCTTACCACTTGGGAGGCAGAGGTAGGAGGATTGCCGTGAGTTCAAGGCCACCCTGAGACTACATAGTGAATTCCAGGTCAGCCTGGGCTAGAGTGAGACCCTACCTCAAAAAAAAACAAGCAAAATAAATAAATAAATAACTACTGTGGAGGCTGGAGAAATGGCACAGTGGTTAAGGAACTTGTCTGCAAAGCCTAACAACCCTGGTTCAATTCCTCAGTGCCCACGTAGAGCCAGATACACAGGGTGGCACATGTATCTGGTATTCGTTTGCAGAGGCTAGAAGCCCTGCCCATTCTCTTTCTCTCTTTGAAAATAAATAAAAATACAGGTATTTATTTTTTTAAAAACTGATGTATATCTACTCATTTAAAATGAGCTGTTCAGAACCTATTATATACCAGATACTAAAAACTAAAAATACAAAGTTGACTCAGGCATAGCCCCTGTAACAGACAGATTAGCAGCTCCCCCTGCTTCCCCTCCAAAAAAACCATTAAGCATGCCAAATTGGAATGGTAGCTGACTATGGAGTACACGGGGCAAGTTCAATAAGGACCTCACATGTAAAGCCAAGGAATTTGTGTGCTGAAGGCCCTGAGGAGCCCTTGTGGGATTTACAGCAAGTAGCCTTGGTGATAGTCAGATCCCTCTCTCAGTGGTGTGGAAGGTGGGAAAGCCCATTACAAGGCTGGTGGAGTTTCCCGGCAGGAAAGGATAAAGGCTGAATTTAGGTTGTGAGCAGTGACAGGGCGATAGTACAGGGTAGTGGCAAGGGGTTTTTGTACTGCTCGCTCTTGAGGAATGAAGAAAAGCATGGCACTTGCTGTCTGCAAGGCTCAGAGGGCACATATCGTGTCTCGTGAGGGATTGTGAACCGGTTTGACTTGTGGTTGTTTATGAGAGTAGCTTGAAGTAAGTGTTGTCCAGTAATAATGATTGCAGTACACTGAAGACAACCTATTACTTTTCATAGGGGCTTACCAGTAGATTTCTTTATTACTGGTTTAGTCTTTTTCCCATTTCTCCCCCTTGATTTGTTTAGTCTTGACCTTCAGTGCTCTTAAATAGCCAGGTCTTAACTGTTCTTATTGTTTCAAATGCAGGATGTTGTTTTCCAGTGGCTCACAACAGAAGATATCCACCTAAATCAGATTGATGCTGAGGACCCAGAGGTATGAGGCTGGGAATCATTAAAAAGAGATTCTTTTTTTTTTTGAAATGTGTTTTTATTTATTTATTTGCAAGAAGCGAGAAAGAAAGAGAGAGAGAGAGAGAGAGAGAGAGAGAGAGAGAAGTATTTCTCTACAGATAACTCATTTTGTAAATCTGTGTTAGAGCATATTTTGCCATTGTTTTGTGGTCCTGGGGATGAAACTCAGGGTGTCCAAAATGCTAAGCAGTCTACACTGGAACACCCAAACCAAGAGAGAAAATTTTAAATTCTGATAATTATATAAGGGCATTCATCTCAACCCTATGAATAGTAATATAATTTGGCTATTGATTTATTTTCTACAATGTGGTTTTACTTTTCCCCAAATAGTATCACTTCTCATCTATCTTATAGATATGTTAAAACAGACATACACATATTTTTTTGGATCTATTAGAAGTGGTGTTAAGAAGCTGAACCTATATTTCATTTAAGAATCCTTTTCTTAGCCGGGCGTGGTGGCTCACGCCTTTAATCCCAGCACTCGGGAGGCAGAGGTAGGAGATCACCATGAGTTCAAGGCCACCCTGAGACTACATAGTGAATTGAATTCCAGGTCAGCCTGGCTGGGCTAGAGTGAGACCCTACCTCAAAAAACAAAAACAAAAATCCTTATCTTGGCTGGAGAGATGGCTCAGCGGTTAAGGCACTTGCCTGCAAAGCCTAACGATCCAAGTTCAGTTCCCCAGTACCCACATAAAGCCAGTGGTGTATGCATCTGGAGTCCATTTACAGCAGCTGGAGGCCCTGGCGAGCCCATTCTGTCTGTCTGTCTCTCCTTTATCTCTCTGCTTACACATAAACAGATAAAATTACTTAAAAAATTTTAAGGCTCAAGTTAAGATTTTTTTTTTTTTTCGAGGTAGGGTCTCACTCTAGCCCTCTCATGGCATTCCTCCTACCTCTGCCTCCCGAGTGCTGGGATTAAAGGCATGCGCCACCACACCCGGTTTAAGATTTTTTTTTTTTTTTAGATATTATTATTTATTTATTTAATTGCAAGCAGAGAGAGAAAGAGAGGAGAGAGAGGAGAGAGAGAGAGAGGATGCATCTGGCCTATGTGGGTACTGGGGAATTGAACCCAGGTCCTTAGGCACTGGAGATAAGTGCCTTAACCGCTGAGCCATCTCTCCAGCCCCAAGATTTTGTTGTTTTTGAGAGAACAGTTGTAAAGGCATGATGATATCCATCAGATGGAAGTGTGGTAAAAGCAGCGGTAGACCAGGAGCCAGTGACCAGCTTATAGCTCAGGTGCCACCATTGGTCTTAGGACCATGACTTTTCATGTCATCTGACTTTTCATTCTAGTTTTCTCATCTGTGAAGTAAGAACACTTATTACATGTGTGCTTTGTGTTTCAATATGATTGTGAGGTCCAAATTAAGAGATGAACATTTATATTGAACTAAAACATGTTGTACAAAATACCCAACCAGAAGTAGTTTATGGAAGGAAAGGGCTTATTTTCAGCATACAGTTTTGAGGGGAGGTTTTATCGTGACAAGGAAGGCATGGCAGCAGACAGCTGGCCATCACATCTCCACAGCAGCAGGGAGGAAGTGGAGTTTGCTAGCACTGGCATGTGGGGCTGGGCTATCACACCCCAAGGTCTGCCCCCAGCATCATGTCTCCTGCAAGGCCCCTCCCAAAGGCCTTTCCAGTTGGGGATTAAGTATGAAGCTTAATCACACAAAATGAGGCTTTGGAGGACATTTCCCATTCGAACAACCACAGATGTAAAAGTGCTCTATACCTTTAAGACATTTATGCTTGATTGTTTTGGTGTGCTAGAACAAACAGGGACTCACACATGCTAGGCAAATGCTCTACCACTGAGCCCAACTTTAAAAAAACTCGTATTTATTGTATGACAGGCACTATATGTAATATACTTGTACCTAAGTCATATTATTTAATCCTTACAATAAATAGTCTTGGGAGGTAGATGGCTATTGTGGTTACCTTCTTAGTATGATAAAGCACTCAATCAGAAACAGCTGTTGAGAGGAAAGGTTTTTGTTTTGGCTTACAGTTTCCATGGGAAGCTTCATGATGGCAGGGGACAGCATGGCATGAGCAGAGGCCAGATCTCACCTCTGCCATGGAAGGTGGAAAACAGCAGCAGGAGAGTAAGCTGAACAACAGTGGAAAGCTGGGGGCCAATAAACCTCAATGTCCGCCCCCATCCATACTTGCTCCAGCAAGAGGAACATGAGTTTATGGGGGACACCTGATTCACACTACCAGAGTCATTTTTCTTTTCTATTTTATAAACGAGAACATTAAAGTCCCGCAGAAGTGTAGTGTGTTCAGATGACAAGCAAGCCAAGAGCCAGAACACTAGCCCATACTGGGGTCCTAGTGCTCTGGAAGTTGAGGTAGAAGGCCCTCCCTGAGTTTGATGCCACCTGGGCACACTGTGAGTTCCAGGTCTGCCTGGGCTACAGTGAGACCATACCTCAAACATGCTTGTGTGTGTGCGCGCATGTACTGGTGCTTACCTGTGGCAGGGTGCGCTTGCCTGTGGGAGCAGAATGTTGTCTATTCTCTTCCACCCATTCTTTTTTTTTTTTTTTTTTTTTTTCAAGGTAGGGTCTCTCTCTAGTCCAGGCTGACCTGGAATTCATTATGTAGTCTCAGGGTGGCCTTGAACTCACAGCAATCCTCCTACCTCTGCCTCCCGAGTGCTGGGATTAAAGGAGTGCGCCACCACGCCCGGCTTTCTCTTCCACCCATTCTTATTGGAGCTGGAGTCTTTTTTTTTTTTAATTTTTAATTTTTTTATTTTTGTGAGCTCCAGTAATTCAGGGGTCTTTGCTCCACTATGGGACTGGAGTTACAGACACATGTGGCCATGCCTTGCTGTGTATGTGGGTTCAGAAGATTTGAATTTTAGTGGTCTCTCAGGCCTCTTCAGACATGCATCTAATAGGAGAGAAAACAGATAAGGCCCAGATGCTGGTGGGGTCTATGTTGTAGTGAGAGTTAATGGGCTTTCTTTATGATTACCTCCAGTGTCTCCTGAAAATAGAAAAGAATCACTCACTTAAATTGCATAAAGAGAATGTTCTGGATGGCCTAAGTGATACAAGAAAAAATGTTACCTCAGGGAGTATGGATGTGAATGGATTAGTGAAGTAGAGTTGATGTTGGTACTCAAGAGGAAGGATTGGAAAGTCAAGGGACCAGTGAGCATGGTTCTGTGTCTGCAGCTTCGTTCAGCTGAGGACTTAGCCAGTGAGCTTTGCTCTTCTTTCTGCTTCAAGTTCCTGATGTTAGGTTAGTTGCCACTGATAAATGAACAGTGAAATCTTTTTTTTTTTTGAGGCATTAGTATGATCTTTGTGTCCTTTTATTTGCATATGTGTTATTTGCATATGTCTCTTCATTTATTTACTTTTGAAATTTGTTGAGGTTTTGTGTTTTTATTTATTATTAATAAGTAGAAACTCTATATGAACAAGTTTTATCTTGGTACCTCCATTTCCCTCCTCCCTGCCTCCGATCCACTGAGGACCCTCCTCAGTGGGGTTGCTGGAATGCTCCATGGGATGGAGGGCTATGGATTATGCAAGCAATAGACAGTTTGTTTGTTTTTTTTTTCCGGGGGGGATCTGTTTTCTTGTGTAGGAAGTTTCAGGCACATCAAAGTCATGGATGTTCAGGCTATTTTGTGTCTGGAAGATTGAATTGTAAGCAGTCCTGCCCTTCCTTTGGCTCTTACATTCTTTCCACCACCTCTTCTGCAGTGGACCTTGAGCCTTGGAAGGTGTGATAGAGCTGTCTCAGTGCTGAACACTCCACTGTCACTCTTCTCAGCACTACTTTTGAGTCATCCCAGTGGTCACTGCCATCTGCAAAGAGAAGCTTCTCTAATTAAAAGTGAGAGTAGCATTAATATATGGGTAGAAACATTAAAATTAAAAAGTGCTTACTGGGCAGTTTGATGAACATAATACATACATTATCAAAACAACAACAGACATTACTCCACTAGAGCTTATGACCTCCCCCACCATAGGCTTTTGACTAGGTCTTCAGTACCAGACATGTATTCCCTCCCATGGAGCAGGCCTCCAGTCCAATTAGAGAAGGGTTGGTTTCCCCATAACAGATGTGCCACTATTGCACCAGTTGGCACATTTGGCCTGGCTGGCCAGTCTTAAGGCTTGTAAGGTCCACTGCTGTTCACTATCATTGATGACTTCTCTCTCTAACAGAGCTGCATGCAGTATAGCTTTTTCTAGCTTTCTGTCAACTGGTTAACGGGGATGTAGTTTCCAGCCCACCTACAGCTTGATTTCTCAGTGACCTGCAGCCTAAGCATAAGGGGTCTTCAGCAATAGGGTTGTTGGTGGTCTGGTGGGCAATCAATAGCTTTGGCAATGGCCTATAATGTTTTGAGGGCCTCAGGGACCACACTGACCAACAACTCAAACAGTGAAATCTCTTGGCAAGTCAATATTGATCTTTCAGCTTGGGACCTGAGATGGTGGACACTATGGATTGAATTGCTATTCCTGCTCTGTTTAAAGAAACCCTTTCTTGGTTTTCAGATTTCTGACTACACAATGCTACCTGACATTGCCACCCTGTCAGAGCGGCTCCGAGTGTGTCTCCAGGAGGGTGATGAGAACCCACGTGACTTTACCACCCTCTTTGACCTGTCTATTTACCAGCTGGATACCACCTGCCTCCCCAAGGTCATCAAGTTAGTACTGGGGCCTACGCTGCACTGCAGTCTGCTCTGTTTGGTTTGAAAACATGAGCCTACAGACAAGAATTAAGCTCACAGCAAATGTGGCAGGAAAACATGTTCTCAGGTTTGTTATGAAACTGCTGTACAGTGTATGGCAGATACAAAGGAACTGCCTGCCAGCAGCCACTTGTCCCCCTTTTGTTTCAGGCTTTACACCTGGCACCTTTTCCATTTTGCCCATGACTTTTTTGGGTTTTGGCACAGTGTACTAAGTCATAGGAAACCCTTAGTAAACCAATGTGGTTGGTCTCATCGAAAGGAATTGTTGGGCTGGAGAGATGGCTCAGCGGTTAAGGCACTTGCCTCCAGTGCCTAAGACTCTGGGTTCAATTCCCCAGTACCCACATAAGCCAGACCCATAAGGTGGTGGCCCTGGTGCATTCTCTCTCTCTCTCTCTCTCTCTGCTTGAAAATGAATAAATAAAGTATTTAAAAAAAAAGAAAGAGGGCTGAAGAGATGGCTTAGCTGTTAAGGCGTTTGCCTACAATGCAGAAGGACCAGAGTTCGATTCCCCAGTGCCCATATAAAGCCAGACGCACAACAGGGCGCATGTGTCTGGAGTTCATTTGCAGTGGCTGGAGGCCCTGTCGTGCCCATTCTCTCTGCCTCTCTCTGTCTCTCTCTTTCAAATAAATAAATAAAATAAAATAAAAGAAAGAAAGAAAGGAATTTTTAGCAATTCCAGAGAGCAATCAGGCCCTTGGACTTGTTCATCATAGCCCATATGGTGCATGTCCCATGGACTCTCTCCCTACATGTCTTCTTCATGTTTTGAAGAAGTCTCACTTTAGTGCAGGCTGGCCTCAAACTCAGTAATTCTCCTACCTCAGCCTCTGGAGTGCTGTGATTAAAAGCATAAGCCTCCACACCTGGCTTTCTTTCCACCTCTTCTAAACCTCAGCTACTATTACTAGCTCTGCCTTTCAACCCTCTTCATCTGTAGCAAGTCTTCATCTTCACTTTTAAGAAATAATTGTGTGTGTGGTGGGGGGAGCATGCTAGAGCCCTTGCTGCTACAAATACCAGAAGCTTGTACCTCGTTTTGTATCTGGCTTATATGGGTGGTTTGGGAATTGCATCTGGGCCAGCAGGCTTTGAAAGCAAGTGCCTTTAATAGCTGAGCCATCTTCACACCCCTCACCTTCACTTTTCCTAACTCCGGTTAATTGTGCAAACTGCTACAAGAAATTGTTTCTGCTGAGAATATACCATAGTGGTAAAACACTTGCCTAGCATGCTTGAAGCTGTGGGTTTGATTCCCGTATTTCTTTTTTTTTTATTTAATATTTTATTTATTCATTTTCAAGCAGAGAAATACAGAGAGAGAAAGAGAGAAGGAAAGGGAGAGGGAGAGAGCACCAAGGCCACCACCATGTGGATCTGGCATATGTAGGTACCGGGGAATTGAACCCGTGGCCTTAGGCACTGGAGGCAAGTGCCTTAACCGATGAGCCATCTCTCCAGCCCGATTCCCATATTTCAAAAAAGAAAAGAAAAGTCATTGTGTCAGTTAATGTTGGAAAGCACAGATTCGAGCATGTTCCTCTGCTAGTGCTAGACACTAGGTCTTCCTGGTTTCTCACACATCTGGCTGTAAGTCTGGCTGTTCCCTTGCCTGGACACACTGAACTTCCAGGACGTCCATCAGACAGTAACCCTCCCTGCAGAATGCTCCCTCCCAACGCTGATCCAGCTCCTGAGGTCATTCTCACCCTTGACAGTCCATAGGCATCACGGCACCAAGTGTGGTGGCCTAGCCTATAATGCCAGCATGGGGGTGGCGTCTGAGGCAGGAGGATCACCTGGAGGTCACGGTCAGCCCTGGCTATATAGTGAGGATGGATGATCTTGCCTTTGTCCCTTCTTAACTACATCAACATGGGAAGTTATTTCAAGTCTATACCTCAGCTTCCTCTTGCTGCAGAAATTGCACCTGCCCTCCATGATTGTTTTGAGGCATTAACTGAAATGTGTTTAGTAGCCCTGTGCACCAGAGTCAGACAGAACATGCCCCATATGGCAGATGCTTATTAAAAGTTGCTTCTCTTCCCTCCATTGGGATCTCCTGCTCATTCCTTGGAAAGGTTCTCCCCAAGAACTAGGAACATGGAGAGGGTAACAGCAGTAGCACAGCTGATCACTGCTTGACGTCACTATGTGTAAAGCTCCCCAAACCTTGTGTAACCTCTGACATTTGCTTCTCACACTTAATTTTGAATGGCCACAGATACTTGTCAAATGTACATGAGCTCCAGGTGTGGTGTGTAGACCTATTATTCCAGCACTTAGGAGACAAGGGCACAAATTCAATCTTGAACTGAGTGAGGTCTGGGGAGAAGGCTGAGCAGTTAGAGTACTTGCTACACAAGTGTAGGGCTGAGAGGGCCTAGGACCTACCTCTCCAATAGCACAGCCACTCACCTGTAACCTCAGCCTGCGGGAGAGTGAGTAGAGACCAGACAATAGCCAGAGCTTGCTGACATAAACAAAACAAACAAACAAAATAGCAGCTCTGAACTGAGTGAGACTCCTGTCTCAATACAAGTGGGGGAGCGAAAAGAGGACACGTAATATTCTCTGCCTTTTGTATGTGTACACACGGAACTTGCCATCTGCACACAAAAGTGCATCACAAGACCCCAGACTAAATCAGAGGAGTATGTTTTCATATGTCTTATCACCAGAAGAGTTGTGTTAGCTTACAAAATTATGTCCAATGCAAAAGGACAAAATTGGAGACAGTGGAGGCAAAGGAGAGGCCACAGTAGCCAGATAACCAAGGCAAGCTCAGCACCTGAGCCTGTAAACTTCCACCACTCTCCCTCCACAGTGGTTTCTGTGTCACAAGGACTAACCTCCTTCTGCCTGTTCTGTTGTTGTTTGAGGTAGGGTCTCACTGTAGCTCAAGCTGACCTAGAATGCACTATGTAGTCCTAGGCTAGCCTCAAACTCATGGAGATCCTCCTGCCTCTGCCTCCCAGTGCTAGGATTAAAGGTGTACACCACCACACCAGGCTTCCTTCTGCTGTTCTTTTTGCCACTTCCTAGAATACTTTTCCCCCCCCAGATGGGATTTCATTATGTAAGCCCAAGTTGGCTTTGAACTTGTGATCCTCCTCCGTCAGCTTACTGGGTGCTGAGATTAGAAGGTGTTCACCAGCATGCTTAGCTCAATTTAGACACAATGCTTGCTTGAAAAGCTTCATGGCCCAGGTTCAAGTCCCTAACACCCATGTAAAGTCAGATGCACAAAGTGGTGGGCGTGTCTGGAGTTCGCTTGTAGTAGCAGGAGGCCCTAGTGTGCCCATACTCTGCTTTCTCTTTTTTCTGTCAGATAAATCAACTTTGATTTTCAAGGTAGTCTTGCTCTAGCCCAGGCTGACCTGGAATTCACCATGTAGTCTCACTCAGGGTGGCCTTGAACTCATGGCCATCCTCTTACCTCTGCCTTGAGTGCTGCCATTAAAGGTGTGTGCCACCACACCTGGCCCCTTTGTTGTTGTTTTGAAACAGAGTCTCACTGTAGCCCAGGCTGACTTCGAACTCAGTAATCCTCCTACCTCAGCCTCCTGAGTGCTGGAATTATAAAGGCATGCACCACCACACCCAGTTCAATAAAAATAATTTTTAAGAAATTATTGGGCTGAAGAGATAGCTTAGCAGTTAAGGCATTTGCCTGCAACACAGAAGGACCCAAGCTTGATTCCCCAATGCCTATATAAAGCCAGATGTACAAGAGGGAGCATATCTGGAGTTCATTTGCAGTGGCTGGAGGCCCTGACACACCCATTCTCTCTCTCTCTCTCTCTCTCTCTCTCTCTCTCTCTCTCTCTCTCTCTTTCTCTTTCTATCTCTATCTCTCTCTGCCTCTTTCTCAAATAAATAAATAAATATTTTTTAAAAAAGAAATTACTATATATGGGGGCTGGAGAGAAAGCTAAGTTGTTAAAGGTACTTGCTTGCAAAGCTTGACTGCCTGGGTTCAATTCCCCAGTACATAGGTAAAATCAGATGCACAAAGTGATGCATGTGTCTGGAGTTTGTTTGTAATGGCAAGAGACCCTGTTGTGCCCATTCATATTCTCTCTCTCTCTCTCTCTCTCTCTCTCTCTCTCTCTCTCTGAACATAAAAACTTTTAAGAAAAGAAACCAAAGGCATGGCACCCATCAGTAACAACACACTTGGGCCAGGAAGACCAGGTTGAGTACTAGGATTACAGGATCCCTTGCCACAAGGACTAATACAGACAGCCCACGGAGGAGGATATCCAACTGATCAGGGAGGGGGAGGGGGGAATTGGAGAATTTGGGATAACAACTCATGGTTTGCCCACTAAATAATGTAACTCACTATGGACAATAAATTTATATTTAAAAATAAATTAAAAAAATTAAAAGAAAAGAAATTATTTTGTTTCTGACAGCATTTTTGTTGAATGAGCACGCTGGAGTAGGTCCATACAAATATCTAAATTTGCCAGGAGCAGTCTTCCTTATTGGACTTTTTTCCCTTTTAGTGAAAACAAATAGGAAAGCATTGAGTTATAGGACTATAGTGTCCATTGGGTAAAACCAAAAACCCATTGAAATGAAGACTGATGAAATTTGAAACAAAATTTTCCTTTCAGTTCCCAACTAATACTGTACAGTTTTGTGGAGAAGCATCCTAAAGGATCATTATATTGAAAGAATAACCCATTTTTTTTGGTGATTTCTGGCAGTGCTGAAGATGGAACCCAGGGCCTTGCACATGGTAGACAAGTTCTCTACTACTGAGAGATATACATAGCCTAGCCCTTCAAAACAACACGTTTTACATAATTTCTGAAAATATGTTCTGCTTTTTTTTTATTCTTTAGCTGAGACAGCAAAAAAAAAAAAAAAAAAAAAAAAGGCAATTTATTGTACACTTGTTACAGTTGGCCACAATAGAACAGAACTTGTCCAGAATGCCAGAGATCCAGGACAGAGTATCAACAGGGACCATTTTGGTTGTAAGCAAGACAGATTTCTTGGTGATCACATGGTGGTGGATGTTCCAGATGCATCCAGACAAACACGTTGACAGAGGCACACAGCCAACAGCATGCAGCTCCTGCAGCTCCCATGGGTGCACCAGCTGCTTTACTTGACCTCTGTTTCATCTTTCTTCTTTCATGCTTTGTCCACTTTGCTCTCATGGTGCCATAGTGCTAAGGTCGAGAGGTGTCCTACTACCTCTGATCAAGTGTGCACTGTTAGGTATGCTTTATTGTGGTATTTCACCTTGATACCCCTGATTTTTCCTTTATTCTTAACAAGGGCTCATGAGCAGCTAAATGTGAAACATGAACCGCTGCAGCTCATCCAGCCTCAGTTTGAGACACCACTGCCAGCCCTTCAGCCTGCGGTGAGTGGCGGATGGGGAGGAGGGTCTGCAACGGAGCCCAGTGTGGCCTCATTGAGGACCTGTCCATGTGCTGCTTCTGGTGGTCCTCATGGAGTCCAAACCTCCTAGCACTCTGTAGAGACTTGCAGGTGTGTGTTGGGGGAGGGGAGTGCAGTGAGGAGTCTGGCATAGGCTTTGCTAGCTACTGAACTTCCCCATTTCATGGGGTTATAGAGCACGTATAGGAGTGCTTCGGTAAAGAAGAAACTCAGATACGTACTATAACCCTATCTGCTAGAGACCGGCCACTGAGTGAACAAATACCTCCTCACCTAGACAATTCCACCGTCTACCTTGAGGAATCAGTGAGTTTATTTATTTATTTTTCAGTTTTGTTTTGTTTTGTTTTGAAGCAGGTTCTTCCTCTAGCCCATGCTGACCTGGGAACCAAGACTGGCTTCAAACTCATGGAAATCCTCCTTTCTCAGCTCCTTGAGTGCTGGGAGAAGAGGTGTGTGTCACCACACCTAGCTTTATTGGGGTTTTACAGGAACAGGGGTGAGAAGTTAATTCAGAGGCAGTATCTCCCAAACTCCCACCTAGACAATGGCTACCCTGGAACGCTGCCTGTCTGGAGATATCTACCCAACATGGAAGCAGTTCTCTCCAAGAGCACCCCTCCTTCATCATTCATTGCTTTATAACCTCTAGGAGAGGGGCATGAGTCTTTGATTTTCTGAGCTTCCTGTGTCTTAGGTTTTCCTTGTAAGTTTCCCTCCTTTCCTGGTTTTTAGTTCTCCAGGTGAGTTACAGAAGAGCAGCCATGTGTAAATAGAGTTATTTCTACTTGTCCATCCAGCATTAGCTCAGCCTGCCTTATTTTGTCCATTCTGTAAATTCTGGACTATTGTGAGCCGGGTGTCTTCAAATTGCTAACTTGACCTTTTCCATATGAGAGCATATACATCATAAAAAATAGCAAATGCTGTAAATCATATTATTTGTTAGAGCTGATTTGTTAGAGTCACCAACACACCACTGGTTCATACTTATCAATTCTAAGTTCATCACTTTTTACAGTAATCTTCATTGGCTTCAATCACTAAAGAACTCATTATTAAACTGGGTATGGTGATATACACCTATGATCTCAACAATTAGGAGGCTGATACAGGAGGATCCCAAGTTTGAGGCCACCCTGGCTACCTAGCAAGACTGAGAAATGAGTTGTATAATCAAATGATTTCCACAAACCTCAGCCCCAAGCTTTGCATTGCTGTGCTGAGTTCATTGGCATCATTGTGATAGCTTGGTCAGCTGGTCCCACCCTGGTGGCTTATACCAGCTCATTGCCTGGCTTGATATGAGTCTAATTGGATGAGGGTGGAAGGAGCTGCTGGGAATTGGGATGGCTTGTCTCAGGGGAAGCACTACGTCAGCCTTTCATTTCCTGTGCTTCTCATCAGTGGTCTGACTTTGACTGGCTCTTTTATGAAAGAATATATTGCCTTTTAGGTCTTCCCTCCTAGTTTCAGAGAATTACCACCTCCTCCTCTGGAACTATTTGACTTAGATGAGACATTCTCCTCTGAGAAGGCACGGCTTGCTCAGATTACGAATAAGTGTGAGTTTGACCAACTTTTAAATTTTGTTTTATTTAACCATGAAACTTCTAAGATTTGCTGTAAGAAAAGCTTAGAGGAACTGGGGAGATGGCTCAGTGGTTAAAGCATTTGCTTACAAAGTCTGCTGGTCTGGGTTCAATTCCAATATTAAACCACACAAAGTGGCACATGCCTCTGTGACCCCAGAAGCCACCTACCATGGAGGTAGAGCAGGAGAGTCTAAAGAAGCTCCCAGGGCAGACTCATCTGCACCAAGAGACCCTTTCTCAAGAAGGTGGAAAACAATGCCTTTGATCTACACACATAAATAGATGAAAATTAGAAAAGAGGAAGAGCTCAGAAGTTGTTTAGAAGAAACACAATGTAAATAAATGTATAAAGTTAAATTTTCTTCATAACATGTAAATGATACTGGTTTTCTTTACCTTTTTGGCATTTTGAGGCAGGGTCTCACTCTATAGCCCAGGCTGGCCTTGAACTCCTGGTGATCTTCCTATCTCAGCCTTCCAAGTGCTGGGATTAAAGATATAAGCCACCATGCTTGGCTAATATTGGTTGTTTTTTTGAGGTCAGTTAACTCAGTGAGTTAGAACATGGTGACAAGCAGAAAGCCAGATGTCCCAGCTTTACTTGTGGGTCTTTAGTTCTGAACTAGTGAGTGACCATAGGATAGAACCTAACTCTGACTTCCACCTAGCAAACCTAGGTCATTAGTCACAAGAACAGTTAGATTGGAAAAATCATGACCACAAACTAGGAGACTGACCCGAGGACGAGGTCATGCAGCCATACAGTGGTCCTCCTGCCTGTTGACCCCTCCAGACATGCTCTGCTTCCAACATAGCAGATAGACCTACCCACATCTGCCCAGGGGCATAAAATTAGCCACTCACTGTGAAACAGTGCTC
>PVHP010036378.1:0-18123 GCA_004024765.1 Zapus hudsonius | reverse complement strand
TGCCTGGTATAATGTCATGCACCTGTAATCCAGTACCTGGTGTGGTGTCATGCACCTGTAATCCAATGCCTAGTGTAGTGTCGTGCACCTGTAATCCAATGGCTGGTGTAATGTTATGGACCTGTAATCCTATACCTGTTGTAGTGTCCTGCACCTGTAATCCAGTGCCTGGTGTGGGATCATACACCTGTAATCCAACGTCTGGTGTGTCATCCACCTGTAATGAAATACCTGATGTACTATTATACACTTATAATCCCAGGCAATTTAATGGGCACAATATATGCATTTAGCCAAACAACCTTCCAAGTGATAGGCTCTCACTTTAACCCTACATACATACATCTACATAGACGAAAAGTCTCAACTGATGGTGGTTGGGCTAGATTTCAGATAACTGATATAGAAGATTTGTTAAAGTCAACTGGCCCCCTACTAATCTTGGGCAGTGCCCTAATTATATGTCAAAAAGAAGACACTGTATTTCTTCATAAGTCTTCTAATATCCCTGATCTGTTCCTCAATTATTCATGAGCCTTTGGGAATCTCTCCATTAATCAGGATTTAGAAGAACATTGTGATAACAGTTAATAGTAACATTGATAGGCTTTCCTTGGGTATTCCCTCTCACTGTTTTGGTTAGAACATTTAAAACTCATATAATTAGCATATTAAGAATGAGTATTATACTAAATGTATAAAATGAATAATGTATTTTTCATGAATTCTTAGAAAAAACCTTATGACTCTCTTATCTTGTATGTCAAAAAATCATTACTTGAGCTGGAGAGATGGCTCAGTGCTTAAGTCGCTTGCCTGTAATGCAGAAGGACCTGAGTTCAGTTCCCCAGTACCTATGTAAAGACAGATGCATAAGGTGGTACATGCGTCTGGAGCTCTTTGCACAGGCTGGAGGCCCTGGTGCACCCATTCTCTCTCTCTCTCTCTCTCTCTCTCTCTCTCTCTCTCTCTCTCTCTCTCTCTCTCTCTCAAATGAATGAATAAATAATTTAAAAAAAAGCCGGGCGTGGTGGCGCACACCTTTAATCCCAGCACTCAGGAGGCAGAGGTAGGAGGATCACTGTGAGTTCAAGGCCACCCTGAGACTACATAGTGAATTCCAGGTCAGCCTGGCCTAGGGTGAGACCCTACCTCAAAAAACCAAAAAAAAAAAAAAAAATTTACTAAAGAGAATTGGCTAACTTCTGAGTTTCCTGGGGGAAACTATGAGTTTTCAGCATGTAATTTTGAAAATTTTGAAACCTAAAGTTAGACATTGATAAATCTGATGGCAAAAAGTATAGCTTTTGTTAATAAAAAGCAAAAGGTTTCATGAGTAATGAACACATCTTTTTTAACCACTTAGTATCTCTCATGTAAGTATAGAAAAAGTTGTCCAATGAAACTTAAAAGTTTAAATTTACATTCCTTAAGAAAAAAAGGTCTGAGGTATGTCTCTGGAGATAGCAAAGCTCATTTCTGTGGTGCTTCATTGAATACCTGAGAACACCATTGAGAGTCGTTTAAGAAGCTATGTGGGGGCTGGAGAGATGGCTCAGAGGTTAAGGCACTTGCCTCCAGTGCCTAAGGACCCTGGTTCAATTCTCCAGTGCCTACATAAGCCAGATGCACAAGGTGGTACATGTGTCTGGAGATCATTTGCAGTGGCTGGAGGTTCTGGCACACCTATATTCATTCTCTCTTTCTCTCTCTCTCTCTCTCTTTCTCTCTCTCTCTATGACTCTCTCTGCTTGCAAATAAATAAAATACTTTAAAAATTAAAAAAAAGCTATGTGAAGATGGAACGCTTACTCTTTGATTAGGACTGAAGTCTGTAATGAGGAGGATTTTAGAAATTTCTTTGCAGGAATGTATTTGATATTTCTAGCAGAGTAATGTTTTTATTATTTATTGAGACAGTGTTTCACTGTATAGCTTAGATTGGCCTAGAATTCACCATGTAGCCCAGCGGGCCTCTTGAGGTAGTCTTCTGCCTTCTCCTCACAAGTGCTGGGAGGATGTGTGTGACCCACCATGCGCAAGTTTTGTTTTTTTTTTTTTTTAAGTGACAAGTTTTTAAATTTTTAATTTTTTGATAGCTTTCATAATCATAGATCATAAGCCATTATGATTCCCTCCCCACCCTCTGTCATATCTCTTCCCCTTCTCAATTAGTCTCTGATTTGTTTCGGTTTCATCATCTTTTCCTCCCATAATGTGTAGGTTTATTCAGGCACTTCAAGGTCATGAATATCAAGGCCATTTTGTGTCTGGAAGTTTGTGTTGTAAGCAGTCCTACCCTTCCTTTGGCTCTTACATTCTTTCTGCCACCTCTTCTGCAATAGACCCTGAGCCTCGGGACGTGTGATTGAGATGTCCCAGTGATGAACACTGCACTGTCATTTCTTCTCAGCACTTTGGTGTCTTTTGAGTTATTCCAGTGGTCACCACCATCTGAAAAGGAGAAGCTTCTCTAGATAAGAGTAAGAGGAGCATTATCATGTGGGTATGCTCATTAAAAAAAAAAAAGCTTATATGGGAGTTTAGCCAGACAACAGCCATTGTTACTCTCCTAGGCTCATGACCTCCTCCACCAAAAGCTTTTTACTAGGTCTTTAGTACCAGGCATGCTTTCCCTCCCATTGAGTGGGCCTCCAGTCCTATTAGAGAGCAATTGGTTTCCCCACAATAGACGTGCCACTATTAACCCATTTGGCACATTTGGCCTGGCTGGCCGGCCTTAAGGCTTGCAAGGTCCACTGATGTTCACCACTGTTGATGACTTCTCTCTCCCATAGGGCTGCATGCAGCCATAGCTTTTACCAGCTTTCTGTCAGCTGGTTAACAGGGAGGAGTTTCCAGCTCAGCTCCAGCTTGATTTCTCAGTGACCTGCAGCCCAACTTATGTGGCCTTCAGCAGTAAAGTTTTATCATCTCATTCTGGTGGACAACCAAGAACCTTGGCAATGGCCTGTAATGTTTTGGGGGCCTCAGGAACCTCCTTGGCCACCAACTCCTGGAAGGTATTCCATCCCTGGCACTGAAGTTTTTCTAGTAACAATCTATGGCTACTGGCTGTGCCACTATATGAGGGAGAACATGTGGCATTTGGCTTTCTGGGCCTGAGTTACCTCACTTAGTATGATCCTTTCCAGATACATTCATTTTCCTGAAAAATTCATAATTTCATTTTTCTTTCCTGCTGAATAGTACCCCATGTATAAATGAACCACATCTTCATTATCCATCCATTTAGCCCAGGCTGGCTTTGAACTTGTGATCCATCTACTTCAGCCTCCTGCATAGCTAGGATTACAGGAGTGCCCTGGTACAGCTTGTCAGAATGAGATTTTTTAAATCAAAAATAGAGTAGTGAGCTTTTGGAACTAGTGAGCACTTCAGAATCCAGCTTCTCGGGCTGTTGAGAAACGAGTTATTCAAGGTGACACACTTGGTTATAATAAAACACTGATCTGCACCGTCTGTCCTTCCCACCTGTCTCCCATGTTGAGATGGGGTGCCATCAGGAAAAGGGGATAGCACACCCCCTTTCAGTAACCCTTAGTTTAATAGCTTTCTAACCACTGTTCTTTAGGATGGGGATAATTGTGCCAATACAATTTTAATTTTTGCTTCCTAGGTGAAAGTTACGTGTGTGCATCCAACGAGCCATTCCGTAAAGTTGATTACACCAAAAACATTAATCCGAACTGGTCTGTGAACATCAAGGGTGGGCCAACCCGAGCCTCAGCCGCTGCCTCTGTGAAAAGCGAAGTGAAGGAGAGTAAAGACTTCATCAAACCCAAACTAGTGACCGTGATTCGAAGCGGAGTGAAACCTAGAAAAGCCGTACGGATCCTTCTGAACAAAAAGACGGCTCATTCCTTTGAGCAGGTCTTGACCGATATCACCGAAGCCATTAAACTCGACTCAGGAGTGGTCAAGAGGCTGTGCACCCTGGATGGAAAGCAGGTAGGCTTTCCGGCTCTGCCTTTACTTTATCATGATGTCTTAGTTATTGTCATTATTTCTTTGAGAGTGCCTCCGTGTCCCATGCTGGCCTGGAACTTTCTATGTGTGTAGGCAAGTCTTGAACTTAGGATCCTCTCGAGTTCTGCCACAACAGGCTTGTGCTGCTGTGTTCAGATACTCCATCTTACCATAGCCCTCCTGCTCAGCAAGCTTGTCTCTGGAGAGAACCCTTGTGGGTCTATATGATGGGTGGATGATGTATCAGCCTTCATCATGAATGATATAAGGAGTTCATATTTCTCCAGAGAGCTCAGAAAAATATATGGGGGCTGGAGAGATGGCTCAGCGGTTAAGTTGCTTGCCTCCAGAGCCTAACTACCTGAGTTCCATTCCCCAGTGCCCATGTAAGCCAAATACACATTGTGGCACATGCATCTGGAGTTTGTTTGGAGTTCCTGGTGGCCCTGCTGTGCCCTTCTCCCTTTATCTCTCTCTCCCTCTCTCTCCCTCTATTTCTCTGTATCTCTCTGCTTGCAAATAAATATTTAAATATGCATCTATATGGAAAATCTTTTGGATACTTCGTGTGTGTGTGTAGGACATAAATGCATATTTCTTTTTTTTCAAACTTAAAAGGGATTTATTTGTGATTTCCTATATATATTTAGCTTGCAAATACAAGACTGTAAATGTATTAAGAGACAATTTCTGTTAAAGTTTTCATTGTGTTTCACTTCAAGTACTGCACAAGTTAAAATCTGATAATAAATGCATATTTCTGAGGGAAAGTATTAAGTTGTTGGCTTACATATTACAGAGTCAAACTTAATGGTATTTAACATTTAGAAAAGCCTTTTCTCCCCCAGCTTAAGTATTATATGGAAATGCATTTCAAAAAGGCAATACTTTTATGGGAATGTTCACATAAGTTTCTTGGAACAATAAAAGCAAGTAGTCAGCATTTCTGAAAAGTGAAGGTTCAGAAATGTGTAAGTCAGATTATATCAGGATCTAATAGACTAAAAATACTTGGGCACTTTGTGAGAGAACATGAATACCGATTAGAAAATGATTGAATTTTTGTAAATAATTTGAATTTTTGAAAATGAAACGTTGCATCTGAGGTATGTTTCCCAGTTTCTATGAAGTTAAATATTTGCATTGTATTAAAATCATAGTTTCCAATACTAAATTACTTCATTTTGCCCTCTCCCCCCACAACTTATTTTAAAATGTTTGGCTCTTATAATGTTGAAAACAAAATCAAAAACACTGGAGAGCTGTTTTCCAGAAAAACAATGAAGCTTTTTTTTCCCAAGACCACATGTCATGGTTTGATCCAGGTGTCCCCACAAACAAATGAATGTGTTCTGATTGCTAGATCCTCAGCTGATGGCAGTTTGGGTTTTACAACCTCGCTGGAGCTGTGTTGTTAGGGGTGGGCTTATGGGGGTTATAAGCCAGCTTCCCCTGGCCAGTGTTTGGCACACCTTCTTCCTGCCACTGTTTCCAGTGCTGTGGCGGAGGTGATGTCCACCCCTCTGCTCATGCCATTGTTTTCCCTGCCAGGATGGAGTCTCCCCTTGAGCCCGTAAGCCAAATAAATCCATTCCTCCACCAGCGGAGGTTCTTTCTGTTCTTACTTACTTGGGTTCTTTCTGTGCAGCAATTAGAAAGCTGACTGCAGCACCACATTTAGCTGCTAATGTGTTTTCTGCAACATTAACAAAAATTTAAAAATAACTCCTGGGGCCTTCAAGTATAGCACAATGGAAAATGAGTGCTTAGTGTATACGAGGTGTCCCAGGTTCAGTTCCCAGCACCAAAGTAAATAAGAAGTGGGTTCTGAAGATCACATGAGCATGGGGCAGTATTAGAATGTTGTGTGTGCTTCCTTGTAGCCTGCTCCCAGTACTGAGGAGCGTACAAATTCATGTGTATGTGAAAATAGTCCACAAGAAAAAAGGAGATAAGTTAGATAGGTGGTTATTGGCAGACACAGGAAAACAGGAAGTATGAAGACAGATACTTCATGTATTTGCAAGATAAAATGAAACCCAAATATGCTAAGCTAGAAAAAGGTGGCTTAACTAGGCATGATGGCATATTTCTGTAATCCTAGCACTTGGGAAGCTGAGGCAGGAGAATTTCCAATTTGACGCTAGCCTGGGATCCATACCAAGACAGTGTTTAGACCCCCACCTCATTAAATAAATAAACATGGCATACAACAGTAATTGCAGGCAAGCTTTCAAAAATAAGAAGTGAAATTTGGAAATGTCCAAATAAATGACAATCAGAGAACATATAATTGAAAAATAGTGGTTGAACATCTAATTGAAATAATTGAAATTTTCATAGCCAAAAACATCTCTTCAAAGATACTCCAGTCTAGGAATGTAAGAATGTCAACTACAATGCCAGCCACTGCAAGTCATAGTCAGTTCTGTACAGTGATAAGGACATGTGATATTAATTCCAGGATTCCTTTCCATTAAGAAAGCTCCTTCTACACGCAAACCACAGGACACAGCATGATAGCACACACGTGTATCCCCAGAAGATGTTACAAAGGCCTTTGATAAAAGATTCAGTCTAAACAATAAAAAGTGAGTTATATGCTCCTGGATGCTCTGTCTGAAACCAAAAACCAATATGTTGCTAAGGCCTCAGACTCAAGGTTGCACCAGGTAGCACCAGTGTTCCAACATTTTCCCTATAGCTTCACTCTATCTGTATTTATAGTTGAATGTAATTTCACTAAGAATCTAAAGGAGGTAGGGAACCTGACAAAATCATTTTAGAAGCTAATCTGGAAGAATAGGCAGGAAATTTATGGAAATGATGATTAATGCTACCAGATATTAAATCCTCCTCCACCTCCTACCATAATAAGAATAAATTCTAGATGTTTTAAAAACATGGATGTTGGGCTTGGAGATGGCCCAGCAGGCAAAGGCACCTGCTTGCAAAGCCTGATTCCCTGGCTTTTATTTCCCAGCATCCATATAAGCCAGATGCAAGAAGTGGTGCAAGGCTCTGGTGTTTGTTTGCAGTGGCAAGAGGCCCTTGGCGTGCCTCTCCACACTCTCACATAAACCCACATGCGAAGAAACAAAAATATTTTTATAAAATACGGATATCAAAGTGAAAATAAGAACTACAAGAAAATATTCAACAGTTATGTTCACATAGGAGAGAAGTTTCTAAGCACAAAAGTAGTGGGGAAACTACCAACAGGTTTATTGTATATCGAAATTAAAATTTTCTGGATGTCAAGCATTAAATTTTTTTATGTTCAGTTATAGTAAAGAAGACAGATGTCTCAGTGGGAAAGTAGACAAAAGTTTAAATTTGAAAATATAGCCATAAATAATAAACACTAAAAAGGTTCTGAGAGCTCAGGTTGTAACTCAGTGGGAGTGCATTCATTTAGTTTGTGTGAGGCTCTGTTGCCTGGAACAGTAGACCAGGCAGGCCTGTAACCTTGGCACTGCCCTGCCCAGCTACTCTCCCCACATTTCACGCCTTATGAAATTAAATATTTCCCATGTGCAAAGAAAATGGTGTTTTAAACTTTGAAATAATACATTACTTTGAAAAATGACAGGATGAGTTTTTGTACACACAACTTTGGATATTGAATTCTTAGAGTGCCAGGCGCCCATAAGAACTACAGTTTTCTCCATGATTCAGTGTTTCACTCGCCTGTTGCTGTTTTTTTTTTTTAAATTTTAAGTCTGTTTTTGGTTGATAAAAGTAGAAAGAGAGCTTGTTGCTTTAAAGTAGCATCAGGAATTGTCTTGTGTTTAGAACTGATGCGAACCTCTAATGGGTTCTGTTGATTTTTATTATTTTCATAAGGTGAATTTGTTCTGTGGAGTGGTTAAGCTATTTTTCTAAAGGTTCTTCTTAAAAAGACAGCTTTTCTTTGAAACATGAAAGGGACAGATCTAATGGGCTGTCTATGTATTTTAAAGTGTATGCCTTAAACTTCATGCTCTTTTTTTCTATTTTATACCCAAATTTGTTTTTATTTAAAATTAATCTGATCCTTGATGTGAAGATAGCCATTATCTTTTAGGCAGCTCACCATGAGCAGACACTGACCTTTTCCTGTCACTTGAGCCCCAGTTGTCATTAAAGGACCCTAAAGCTGTAGGGATTGAAGACATGGTGGGGTACTTTCTGTCTGGCTTTTCCATGGGCACCGGGGAATCCAGCCCTGGCTGATGACCATCTCTTAGCTTTCTGTAGCATGAAGCAGTGATTATAAACCAAGGGTGAATTTTGTACCTGGAGTCCTTGTTTGCTTGTCTTCACAGGGAGTAGGGATTCTGCTGGTTCATCAGCGTGTTATCTAAAGATGCAGATGGGTTAGAATTTTGTGTCTGATAATCTAGTTCCTTTGGATCCCAGTCTCTTGTCATTGTTTGGGGCTGACCTATGTATGGTTGGATAGGACAGCTTCACATGCAATCAAATGGTTTTGCATGTATTTATTTACTGTTCAGCACAAGATATCATTACTTCATCTTCTGTCTTTAAGTATTATTTCAAAGCACTGTTATGATACAATGGTTTGGAACTAACGTGTTCCCAAAGGCCATGTGTGAAAAGCCTGGCTTTCAGATGATGGGCTTTGGGGAAGTAATTGAACCATGAGACCTCTGACTTCATCAGTGGATTAAGCCATTGATAGTTTCATAGTTTGATTGCCTGTTTGGGAGGTAGCAAAAACGTAGGAGGGGATGGGCTGGAGAGAGATGGTTTAGTGGTTAAGGTGCTTGCCTGCAAAATTTAATGTCCTGAGTTCAGTTCCCAGTACCCATGTACAGCCAGATACGCAAAGTGGCCATGCATCTACAGTTTGCTTGCAGTGGCTAGATGCCCTGGCATACCTATTTCTCTGTATCTTGTCTCTCTGTTTCTCTCTGTCTCTCTCTCTGTTTGCAAATAAATACATGCATACATACTTTAAAAACAAGCAAATTTAGGAGGGTGGACCTAGTTGAAGGGAGTTAGGCCTTTGGAGGCATCCCTTGGAACAGTGTCTTGTCCTTGACGCCTTATTTATTGTTGCAGTCAGCTTTCTAGTTGCTGCGCAGGAAGAACCCAAACAAAAGCGGCTTGTAGAGGAATGGGTTTATTTGGCTTACGGACTCGAGGGGAGACTCCATTCTGGCAGGGAAAACGATGGCATGAGCAGAGGGCTGGACATCACCTCTGCCAAAGCACTGCAAACAGCGGCAGGAAGATGTGCCAAAGACTGGCAAGGGGAGAGCTGGCTTATAACCCCATAAGCCCACCCCTGACAACACAGCTTCATCGAGGTTGTAAAACCCAAACTGCCATCAGCTGAGGATCAATCTATCAGAACACATTCATTTGTTTGTGGGGGACACCTGGATCAAACCATGACATTTATTCTCTGTCTTTGCTTGCTGAATGCTGTGAGGTGAGCAGCCTCCTCTACCACACACTTCATCCACCATGATGGTCTGTCTTACCCAAGACCCAAAGCAATGGAGTGAGCTGATTATGGACTGAATCCTCTAAAACCAAGATTCAAAACAAACCTTTCCTCACGGAAGGTGTTCTTTTGGGTATTTTACTATAGGGACAAAAACTGACACATATGGTTACTGATTTTTCTTTTAATGTGCAAACTTGAGGTTGTAGATATAGTTCAGTGGCAGAGCAGTTGACTAGAATAGACAAGGTCTTGTTCCATCCCCAGCACTGCAGAAAGGAAAAGGAAGAAAGGATAATGAAAATTCTTAAATACATAACCCATGTGTTTATAAATGAGATGACTAGAAAAAATATCTGTAAAGAGAAATTTCGACCATCCTATCCTTATCCTTAAATATGCAGTTAATTTTGATTAAACACTTCGCTGAAAAAAACCTTCAGCTACGATTTTAAAGGGAAATTCTTCTTTAGGAAAACAAGGCTTTTTAAAAATTGTTTGAAAATCAGAGTGACTTATAAGTCACAGTGGGGAAAATTCTATGAAAATGTCTTTTTTTGTTACAAGACTGAAAGATCCAAATATAACTCTTTGTCCACATCTGTAAGGAATTCTAGCTTCTCATATTCCCAGAAATGGCAGAGTTTTAACATAAAAGAAACATATTTTATAGAATTTTGGAACAAGTTGATTCTTGTCACGGGCAGAAGCAAAACAGATTCAGAAATTGCTTGCAGGTGATGTTGTGGTGGTAAAATGCTGCCAGATGTTCAGGACCACTGCCAACCTTTGGATGCCCACGTGCAGTGGATCCTCCTTGGGGAACACGATGGCCTTTGACCTGCCTGTCATTGAAGCCATCTTATATTTAGGAAGGTTCCATCCTCGCTTTTTATAGTGTTTAGTTATTTCAAGGATATTGTACCATAAAACAAATTTATTTAGTATCTTGTGTTTCAGGACTCACATCTTTGAGAAGGTTCATCTCTTTGTAATGACCTGATAATGTTTATGTAAAGCATATCTTTTTCAAAAAACAGCCACATAAGGCCAGGTGTGGTAGCACACGCCTTTAATTCCAGCACTTGGGAGGAAGAAGTTGGAGGATTGCTGTGAGTTCGAGGCCATCTTGAGACTACTTAGTGCATTCCATGTCAGCCTGGGCTAGAGTGAGGCCCTACCTCGAAAAACAACAAAAAATGACCACTTAAAAACTGAATGATTGGTCTGCATCCATAAATATTTCTTAGGCCTTAGTGAATCTTAATAGGATGGGTAGCCCTGACTCACATCAAATAAATGAGAAAAAATTATCCTAATCAGGGTCAAAAGACTAGAAATACAGACATAGAGAGGAGAAGAAATTGGTATTTTGTTTGAATCCTGACTTACGGAAATTAGCCTTGGATTTTGTGGTAGTTGGAATGGATGTTCCTCATAGACTCAAGTGTTTATTAAACTTGTAATTTGGATCTCCAGCTACCTCTCATGAGGAGGTATCACTGGGGGTGGATCTGATTTCCAGCCCTAAGGCATGGAGAGAGGTTTGAGCTCTGCCTGGACCCCTGCTGTTTGCTGGCTGGTGATGGTTTATCTCTGCTTGAATGTGTGGAGGTAGCTTCTTCCTCCACTGATGGAACTTCCCCCTGGATATGTAAGCTTGAAGTAAATTCCTTCCTTCCATGACCTGTACCTGCTTGGATTTTCATCCAAGCAACATGGAAGCTATCTATAACCGATTTTAAAAGGGGGGAGAGCTTAATATATGATGTGGTATTCACCTCTTTTCAAAAATAATCTGAGAAGTGAAAGGAGGGAAGTTAGATAATTTTTTTAATTTGTATTTCTCTAATTTGATAGCATTGTTAAGCAATATCCCTTGATTTCAAGTATTTCGCTATTTTGATAGCATTGTTAAGCAAAACCCCCTGATTTCAAGTATTTTCTTCCTGTTAATGGGAAAATGGGGAAGACATGAAACTCCTGTGATGTAGTTACTACACTTGCAAATTAGAAGTGATGTTTAAAAGAAACTTAATTTTAGCTCTCAGTGAGTTCTGCAAGGTACATGATGTGGGTGAGAGAAAAGTGACATCATTGCAAATTCTGTTTTCCTTTTGTTGTTCTATTGATGTCTAAGCTTGGGTGGTCCATGGGGCATAAAGTTCACACTGAATTATTTTATTAAACTGAAATTTGGACTGGAGAGATCGCTCAGTGATTAAAGGTGCTTGCTTGCAAAGCCTGATGGACCGGGTTCAATTCCCCAGTACACATGTAAAATTCCCCCAGCACCCATGTAAAGCCATACACACAAAGTTCATTTGAAGTGAAGGAGGCCCTGGTGTACCTGTTCTTTCTTAAATAATTAAATATTTAAAAATAAAGTGAAATTTTATATATCTAAATTTGACACCTCAGTTACACTTTCATTTTTGCTATGATTTTTCATTGAATATATTAGTGATTATTATGTTACATAAATTTTATAATTCTTAGTATAGTACCTAAGAGCTTGGTTAATTCATAGGTAACTAATATCTTACTATGCCAGACATAACACTAGTACTTTGAGTTAGTGTAGTAATTTTATAACCTGAAAAGTTATCAAAATTTCCACTTTATATTCAGGAAGTTAAGGCAATCCAATAACATATTCAATCCAATAACATATTCAGAATCCTACAGCTGTTGGTGGAACTGGGCTTTTACCTAGGAATGAGGCTCCATGACCCACACTCTTCCTGTGTGTGAGCTCTCTGTGGTCAGGAACTGTGACCAGCTCCAGTGGTAACAGTGAAACACAAGACAAATAGCTCATAAGCTGATTTTAGGCTTTTTTTTTTCTTGATTTCTCTGGGGGAAGTGTCACGTGTTGTTTTAGAGAGCGAAGGCTTAACTTGACCATGGACTTGACATTCTGAGTGATGCCTTGTAGCAGGGGAATTCACTGAGTCTAAATGAAGCGCTGCTTCAGAAAGGAAGGGCAAGTGCATATTGCTTTATCAGTCACCCTGTGCAAGTTTCCAGCTTTCAAAATGAACTCATGCTTTGTTGTTGTTTTTATGAAGAAGAGCACCACTCAGAACTCTGGCTCTCACGAATATTCTCCCCATGTGTTTTTAAGACCTCGAATTGTAGTGTGATGCACCTGCCAGACTCAGCCCAGTGCCTGAGCTTGAGCCTCCAAGGAAGTCTGACTTCTCAGACTCAGATTGAAGGAGCTCTGTTTGTCCTTAGACATTCCAGGCTCTTAGATCTTGCAAGATTATATTTAAAATTTCTTTTTTTTTCATTCTGCTATGTACTGGTTTATGGCAAGCTTCTATAAAAACACAAGACATTTAATTCTATTTAAAAATATTGTTCTTCTAGTTTGCCCACATGCAACATCATTAAAATGCCATTTCAAGATGAGCTAGGGAGAAAATGTAACTGTATGGATACTTGTTACATAGTTGGGTTTCTGAAAGTTTAAGTTTATTAAACACCTACTCTCTAGCAGTGCTTCTGTTACCATAGTTTTGTAGTAAAGTATTCGAGTGAATCTTGCCTTAACTGCTGGGCCATCTCTCCAGCCTCCGCCAATGTCATTTCCTAGTCTGAGGTCTGATCCAGAACTTCGTTTTCTTGTTGGTCCCTGTGTTCTCATTTGTGAGAGTCGCTAAGTCTTGGTCTTTCATGAAGTTTGGTATTTTGGAGAGAATTCCCCTGGATTTTGAGCTTCCTGGTGTTGTTCCATGACGACAGTTGGATTGTAATGTTTTGGCACGAATAGTACAGAAGTGATGGTGTGCCCTCAGTGCATTGGAGATGTGCATTCAGTATAGCTTGTGACTCATGGTATCGGTGTTAATTACTTGTTTGTAAGTTGGGTGTTTTCACTACAAAGTTGTTAAATTTTCTCCTAAATTAATATGTTGTAGGGAGATACTTTGAGAGTTTGAAAATAACTTGTTTCTCCTCCTATCTCCAATAGTGCTTGCATCCATGATTGCTGCTCCTGCCAGACATTACTGTGGTGTTTGCCAAATAATGTCCTGATTCCAGTGTTCTTTCTTTCTTTATTAGTTGGTATTTTATTGTTAGGAAGAGCTGGCCGCTGCTCCCCTGTCTCTCGCTCAGTTATTTTGCTTCATGGGAAAATGGAAGAGGTGGTGCTTTGCAATATTGTCTTCCAGACACAAAGTACCCTTGATATCATGAATTCACATGGCTGATGCTACATACATAAGACCTGCCTAATATGAAGAAAAAAAATGCTGACATCAAAATAAGAGAGGGGCTGGAGAGATTGCTCAGTGGTTAAGGTGCTTGTCTGCAAAGCCTAATGAATGACCTGAGTTTGATTCCCCAGTACCCATGTAAGCCAGATAAACAGAATGGTGCATGCATCTGAAGTCTGTTTGCAGTGTCTGGAGGCCCTGGCATGCCCATTATGTCTCCTATTTCACTGTGCTTACAAGTAAAATATATATATATATATATATATATATATATATATATATATATATATATATATATATACATATATATATATGTATAAAGTTTATGGCTAGAGAGATGGCTTAGCTGTTAAGGCACTTGCCTGAAAAGCCTAATAACCCAGTTTAATTCCCTGGTATCCACATAAAATCAGATGCACAAAGAGGTGAATGCATTTGGAGTTGTGGAGTTTATTTGCAACACTGAAGGCCCTGGCACACAGTCTCTCATGGGTGTTCTCTCTCTCCCTCCTCTTCTTCCTCCCTCCCCCTCTCTTTGCTTGAAAATAAAAATATATAATTTATGAAATGATTTGTAAATACTTTATTGATAAGGGGAGAAAGAGAGAATATGAATAAATGAATATGGGTGTGCCGGGGCCCCTGCCACTGCAAATGAACTCTAGATCCATGCACCACTTTGTGTATCTGGCTTTACATGGGTACTGGGAAATGAAACCTGAGCCTTCAGGCTTTGCAAGCAAGTGCCTTTAACCACTAAGCCATCTCTCCAGTCCCCTGAAATAATAATTTTAATAAATATTTTAATAGTCTAATAAATTTTTTTTTGGTTTTTTGAGGTGGGGTCTCGCTCTAGTCCAGGCTGACCTAGAATTCACTATGTAGTCTCAGGGTGGCTTTGAACTCAAGGCAATCCTCCTACCTCTGCCTCCTGAGTGCTGGGATTAAAGGCATGCGCCACCACTCCCGGCTAATAAAATTTTTAGTCATTAAGATAATTGCCTTTTAAAGTGTCCCTACTTTATTTTTAAAAAATCAATAGTATTCCTTCCTGAATTCAGAATTTTTTCTTCACTCATGACAGAGAACTCGCTTTGAAAATTATCTAATTTTTCATGCATCTGTGTTTGTGGTTTGTGTGCTGATGTATGTCATCAAATTACACTAAATATATTTTTTTAGCATTTAAAGTCTATAGCTTTTCCTGGCTTGTGGCTTCTTTAAGCTATGTTTACAGCAGATGCATTGAGGGCCATGCTCCCCGCTGCTTGATATGGAAATATTAAACATAACTCAGTGAGAAAGTAGGAAAGGACTGGTCCATTCTGCTCTCCTAAAGAACGAAATTATGACCCAGAGGAACTGTGAAGAGGAGTTCATGAAGGGATAGAATGCAAAGTAGGCTGAGTTCAGAGAAGGCTGTTCCCACCTGCTACCACCCTCCCAAGCTCTCTCAGGCCCCCCTCCAGAAGCACACGATGACACTGTTGGGGAATTGAGAAGAAATGTCAGAATTTGATAGCAGTTGATAGATATTCGGAGGCAGGATTGGACTTAAGTTCGAAGGGTGCATGTTGAGAAAATCTACTTGTGATGAAACCATGATATCATGCAAGTTGAGTATTGCGGGTCTGTCTACCACCCAGTCCAAGGCTATGGTGGAAAGTGGAACCTGGCATAACTTATGGGGAGACCCTCTCAATCCAAGCACGGCCAGCCTAGCATGATAGGAATGGGGCACAAGCTAAAGATGTAATGGAGTCAGGGCCCACGGAGGACCTCTCTCGCCTTGGACCTCAGGAATAGGCAGAGCACACCACATGCTGAAGCACGCACGAGCTGGCTATAGGTCCGGGCAGAGAAACTGGTATTAATAAGCCCTGCTTTCCCAAGAGGCCACGAAAGGTTGAATAGGCAGGAATACAATACCAAGGGCCCAAAGCATTTCACTAAGAGTGCATGGCCGCTCTTCATGTTTGAGATAGGAAAAAGTCAAGTACATTTTCTTCCTGGAATAAATTGACCCAAATCACTTTAATGTTGGCCTAATGAAGTAAGAATTTTGTTGAATGACACAGTCCGAATTGCTTGTGTAGGCAGTTTAAAAAGCAGTATATGTTCTTTGTGTGAAGTGAAACTATTGTTTTTAACTCCAGCGAAATATAAACCTAACTTATGTAGCAAAACAGATTTTTGATAGCCTGGTATGACCCAAGAAAAGATGATTTTTAAAAAAAAGAGCCAATTTTGCAGAATACATGTGAAAATATCTGAGGCTATCCCATAAGGAAATAGCTGAATTCCCTGTTAATGATTGAGTCTTATCTGAGCCCCACCAGACAAGCTGTTATCAGAGAGACTAGGTCCCTATGTTCCTGTTCCTTATTTTAAAAAAACAAGTCTGTGCGAGGTAGCAGAGCTTTAGGAGTCCAAGACAGACCTTGGATGTCCTTGGCAGATGTGAGCCTCCCTTTTAGGGGCTAACCTGCTCCACGGGGGTGCAGGGTGTAAGCTGGGAATGTGGATACACCCTTGCTCATAAGTCGTTGAGAAAGTGACCTCAGCATCAGAATGTGAAACTAAGCCCAGAGCCCAGTCAGCCTGGATGTCCCACACCTATGAAGCCAGTATTATCCTAGGGGAGAAGTGTGTTCCCTCTCTCAAGGTCCCATGAGACCTAGGAGGGCCAGTCTGTCTTCTGCCTGGATGCAAAGACTGGCACCCAAGGTGGGGCTGCTGCTTCTACCTTGTCCCCACTCACCTCTGCCCATGGTCCTGTGTTCAGGAGAGGAAGGTTCCCCCTCCTTTCCTCCCTCTCCCCTCCTTCCCCCTCTCCCCTCCTTCCTCTCCTCCTTCCTCCCTCTCCCTTCCTCCCTCTCCCTCTCTTCCCTCCCCCCTTCCCCTTCCCCCCTTCTCCTCCCTCCCCTCCACCCTCCATGCATGCAGATGGCTTTGTCAGTAGGAACATCATTCTTAGAGGACTCTGGACTTCTCCCAGTGCTGGATTGAATGTTACAAAATACAGAGGCAGAAGTCAAGCTGGTCAAATGTGGACCTTTAAGTCAAGGGCTACTAGTGGGACTGAGCCATGTGGAAAGTGGAGCCAGAGAAGTAGAGGGTTCATTTTAGGGACCAGAGCTTTCCATGCCAGGTGATAGAGGTGATTCTCTTCACAGCTAGGAAATGCTACACTCTTGCCCCTGGAACACATACAGAGTTAGGTTCCTAAGAATCTCTGGCCACAACACTTTTATCAAGCAGTTAACATGAAACCTTGTGTGTGTGTTTTCTGTTTAAAGACATTGTGTATACTGATGATTCCTTAACATTGACTGACTTCCTAGCCAGGAGCACTGTAATGCCTGAATAAAGCTTTTCCAACACACATTTTCCCTACAACCACAGCACAGCCTTCTTTCACTTCAGAACACCAGCCAGCACTTCAGCACTAAGCTTCGTGACAGTTTTAAGCAGTTAGATCACCACCAACAAACAAAAATATGTGAGAAAATGGCACTAAACAGACTGTGAAAGGCTATTTTGTTTCTAACATGAATGCTGAGACAAGGTCTCACTGCCTTGTTCAGCCCAGTGCATGTTGGGTGATCTCATCTTTCACCCCTTTTGCATTCATATACAAAACAGCCACAAGTATTGATTCTAGGATTAAAAACAAATTTTTAGTGAGTCGATGGATTTGCAGATACAGTAACATGATTGGTGCAGATCAATGAATATGTAGTAGTGAGCAGGCTGTTGTATGAAACCAGCCATCAACAGGGCAAAGGGACTTTCCTGCTGTCTGAAGACAGTATAGTAGAGCACAGTGTGTGAGGGAGAAAAAGAGAGCGAGAAACCAAGACAGTCTTCTTTTTCAATTTGGGAGAATTTATTTAAAGGATAGAAAGGGTCCATGTCAACATTTCCAAGTAAAACTTATGATGTGTAAACTTTGATAAGAACATGAACAAGGTGTTGGGCTAATCACAGTCATTAAGTGTCAGCTAATTACAATGTGTAAAAATAAAATACCCACCTAATAGTAGGTTCCATTTGTTGGGCTCATGAGTCAGCTCTGTAAACAAGGGTCGTGATGAAGTGGGGAGATGAAAAAGCCATGATGAGGGCTCTGCATGCTTTGAAGAAAAATTGATCCAGGCTGCGATACTATCTCATCTCCAGGTTTTTCCTTATTAAAGGAGTTCCTTTGGGAAACGTCGTCCAGATATTTGTGACACAGTGTTGACAGCCAGGAAATGAGAATTATACATCTTGAAAGACTTCCCTTCTGTGTGTCATTCATTTTTGTTTTCAAAATATTTTGAAACATTTTATGGTAGGGATTATTCTGTGAAATAAACACATTAGATAAGGCAGTGTTTATGTTGATGAGATAACTGAAAATGTATCTCGATAAAAAATTTCCATTACTCTTCAGTAGGTTTTTTTTTT
>PVHP010036377.1:0-17953 GCA_004024765.1 Zapus hudsonius | reverse complement strand
GAAAGCCGCGCGGAGGGAAAGCCCCGCCGAGCGCCGGCGGCTGCCGGCAGGCAGACTCTGCCTGCCTGGAGGACTCACTGGCTTTTGCGAGCTGGTCAACGCTGGTGGCCTCCAGTCCTATGGATCCTGTGCTCTGAGGTGTCTGGATTCAGCGGGCAATCGCAGCTTGTGTCCACGCTCTGGATTCCTGCTGTATCCCATGGCCCTTAATCCCCGAGAAGTGTGCGGCGTGTTTACTAGTCAGCCATCTTTTCCTCCCTCCCCTCTTATTAGTTTTTTAAAAGCATATCTTTTGTTTCATTTATTTTCTTTATTGTTATTTTATATTCAATTATACTCATTTCTTTTCTCATCTTTAAGATTTCCTTCTTTATATGTATTTTGGATATTTTCTCTTATTTTTCTAGATTCATGAACTAAGAACTTAGTTAATTCATTTTAGATAGATTGTCTTGTTCTCATTCATTTAGTGGTATAAAATTTTATTCTCTGTACTTCTTTGCCTATATACCTACCACTCATTTTATTTTCATTTCTATTTATTCCAGTGCTTTTTATATCAGCTCTCTTGAGATTTCCTCAATAATCTACAAATCGTTTAGACTCTGCATAAATTTCCATTTTTATAAACTATTTGGAAGGAATGTATTTTCCACTATTTGGGGGAAGAATATTCTATAAAACAAAATAGATAATTTATTGGGGTATAACATACCTTCAAGTAATTTATAACATTAGAAATAGAAGTGTGCTTTTTTAAACACACATGACCACACTTAGAAAATCAACAAGGAAAGTATAACAAAAATCACCAATTAGTTAAGAAAGTAAACAATATTCTTTTCAATATTAAAGATGATAGTAATCAAAGGAAGCGGTGTCACCTACAGTTACTGCTATGTTCAGTTAGACGCCCCTGTGTCACTCAATCTGTATTGACACAAGAATGAAGAGGAACTCTTTGTTCTCATTATTCCTGGAATTGAGACTCCTGGTTCCCTTTAGATCTCTGTTGGTACTGCTGTGGTTGAAAGTGCTAGGAATGATTCCTGTCTACTTTCCACTTGTCCTCACTGACACTCTGAGCAGGGGCTGTCCTTTCTGCTACAGGCAATGGTGGGAATTTCTGACATAATACTAGGACTTCTCTGACATCTCAGCAAGAGAAGAGGGGGAGTGCCTCATCAATGCTAGGGAAAGTGCATGTCTATTTCATTGGGTTGTCTCAACTGAGAAGAGGATCATTATTTCCTGGCAGGGGTTAATATCCTGGTTCCCGTAATAATGAATATTAGGTTTTATTGTGCCTCATCACCGCCTAGCAAGGGAAAAATTCCAGCCTTTTCAATGAACTGGCTGTTTTGCTAGATGTGAAGCTTGAACCTCAATTTTGATTGTGCATGGTTAGAGTATTACAATTATTGTCTAACTTTTTCATGTTTCTTATGAAAATTTTGTTGCTTCTGAAAGAGAAACTAAAAAAAGTCACACATATGATCATGTCATATCATGTTTAAATCAATTTTTTTTCTTTTTTCTTCTTTTTTTTTTTTTAGTTTATTGTCCATAATGAGTTACAACATTTAGTGGGCAAACAATGAGTTGTTATCCCCAATTCCCCGCTGCCCTTCCCTTCCCCCTCCACTGGATAACCTCCTCCATGGGTCGTCTGGATCAGTCCTTGTGACAGGGGACCATGGATAGCCTAGTATTCAGCCAGGTTCTCCTGGCCATGCCTCTGGATAATCTCCCCCACCACGGCTCTTACAATCTTTCCGCCCCCTCTTGGGCATAGTTCCCTGAGTCCTGGTGGATGAGTATTAAGGCTGCTTTAAGGTTGTGAGCTTAGGGGTCTTTGTGTCGAAATCGTTGGTTTCTGTCTCACTGGCTTATCCTGTGTTGATTTAGTGGCTGTGGCTGTGGGATCCTCCACGATATGACTGTGGTGACTCCTCTCCTGCCAGAATCTCAGCTATCCGCCTACAGTCGGTTGGTAGGGTTAGATGGGCCCCAGCTCTCTCGGTGTATCCTAAAAGATACAAACACAATCTCCATCGGAGAGTGAGATCAGTGTAGGTTAACAAATATACACAATTCTGGATTACCTAGATTTTATTTTTAGTAGCCTCCCTGTCACTCGCTCCCATAGTGCATCTTGTTTTGGGAGCCAAAAGTATGGGATCCGGTGCCTATCGCCCTGAATCCCTAGTTTCAGACAAGGGGTCCCCCTCACTAAGTGGAAAATTGGTCGAATTTGAAAGCTGTTGATTGTCTCCCCCAGGCCCAGGCTCCTCCATTACACAAGTGCTCCTTTGTTGGTTCGCTGTTCCCTCCCAGTAGGAGGTGTGGTCAGCCTACTCATGGCTGCAGATTGTGTTTCCTGTCAGTGGTCTCTGTTTACTCCAGCTGTCGTTGATCAGTTTCCCCTGGCAGCCTGTGCAGTGCCTTCCAGCACTACACTAACTGCCTTCTGGGGGCTGGATACCATTCCGGACGATGAAGGGTTTCTCGATGCTGATTGATGCAGTCTATGGTTTCTTCAGTTTTGCCTTAGGCCTGGGGAGGGCACTCAAGAGCTTTGACAGAATTCTGTCTTGTTGTTGGAAATTCATGAGTCGCTTTGGTCAACAGCTCAGTGAGGGAAGGAACCAGTGGTTGGAACCAGGGTTTTTCAGGCTGATCTAATTATTCACAGGCTTAGACTAAATCAATTCTTAAATAATTCCATATAGCTTTTATAATAGATATTAAATGTGATAACTGAGACAAGCTCCTATACTGAGTATTTTTGCTTAATGTAGTAAATATTTGTCATTCCATGTTCCAGTGTTTTTGGCTTTGAACAATTTCTGTGCTATGCCATGCTACCAGCTGCTATGGAATATTTGTATGTGGTATTTACTCCACCTTAATTTCTCCATCTCTTTTCAACTATGTACCTATCTGTCTCTCTTTTTTTTTTCCAGGTTTTTAAGCGTTTCAGGTTTTATTTTTTAATTAGATACAGTGTATGAGCAAATCTAATGGTGGTAACCCATTTCCCTCCTCCCTGTCCCCAAACCATTGGGAGCCCTTCTTGGTGGGCTTTCTGGATCAGTCCATGGGGTAGAGGGTTACGATTAGCTCAAGAGGTAGCCTGGTTCCCCCTCCCCCATTTTGTGTGTTGTTGCTGAGGGGGGAAATGTCTCTGAATATTCTCCCCCACCATTGCTCTTACAGTCTTTCTGCCCCCTCTTCTGATCAGTTCCCTGAGTCATGTTGGTGAGTTATTAATTCTGCTTTGTTGTTGAGATCTTAAGTGTCTCTGGACTTCTGCTTTGGGTTGTGTTGGATATTATTGGTGTCTCTCTTGATGTCCTATTCTAGGTTATCTGACTTGCTGTGATGATAGGTCTCTTGTTTCTCCAGCCACTTTCTCACAGGTTTTGTTTGGAGCCTTCATGCTAGGCCCAGGGTGGTTCATCTCTTGCCTATCTACCTCTTTTACCTATGCTACTTCTTATTTCCCTTCACGCTCAGGACTGTTACTTCCTCTAGTGTATTTTCCTGATAGCTTCCTCTTCCTTTGTCAACACACACACACACACACACACACACACACAGACACAGACACAGAGTCAAGTTTCTTGTTATAGACCACTATATAACTAAGTTATGTTCATTTAAATAACTCATTTAAGTTTTAATTATACATATTTATCTATGTATATTTGATATACATATATATGATAATGTATATTATCACTATGTCATTAACTATACTGCTTTTACCATGGAAACAAGTACTACGTTTGTTATTTAGTGCCCTATTCCTAGCAAAATACGTATCTTTAATAGTCAATAATCACTAATTTTGGGCTGCTTATATAGAAGCAACATTATTTGGGTTCTGAGTCTTAGTGTGGAAAACGCAGAGTGTTGTAAAGAATATTTCCTGTTTCTTAAAGTGGATTCAGCAATCTACTACTTTTAGTGGTGAAAAAGAGCAAGTTTTTATTGGGGGGGCAATAGCATTTTATGGATCTAACTTGTCAGAATGTCCTAGCATTCTACATTTTCTTCTCACTGAACGCACATTCCACTCCTTTTTAAAAATATACATCTTCCCCTTAAAACCTTAGACGGTGCTAAATGAATTTCTGATTGACATGACGTATTTAGCAAAGCTGCATTGTGAAATACTGGGACAAATTCTTATTTTCTCTAGGATAAATTAATCTGCATTCATAATTGCTATTTCTAGCTGTGATATTAATTCTGAGTTTCCAGTTTAGTGCAATCTCACTTTAAATTAACTATATTCTTATTGTCATCTAGTTACTTAAAATGAAAGCATACTGTATCCTTTCTTTTAAAATTACTTATATTCTTGTTAGCACTGAGACTATCTTTATTAAAAATGTTTGAGGAAGAAATTAGATTCAATGTCTCTGAGAAATTATAACCTGTACAACTCAATTCTTTTATATATGATTGTTTTTAGCTCAGTGAGAGGAAGTAATTATTGAGCATAGATATGTATATTTTAATAGAAATAAAACTTCTGCCCTAACAGAGGCTGAAGTTTAGTGGTACAGTGTGTCCTAAGAACTGGTAAGGCCTTGGGCACAACAAAACCAAAGAAATGAAATAAGACAAAATTAAGAAAATAATTAATAAATAAATAAAAATATGCCCCATGAAGACATATAAATAAGATTTTAGATGCTCTACAAATAAAGGAAAACAGAAATCTCAATGAGATACTAGTAGCAAAAGTTGAATTTAAAAAGGAGTACTTTCCCAAAATTCTGATGAAAAACCAAACATTTCTGGATACTTTTTCTTTCATCTTTTCATTTAATAAACTTGGATTGCTTGTCCAATAAACGTCAAGCAATGACTTTATTTCCTTTTTCGAACACATGTCTATCATACTTGATTTCATGCAGGTAAAAGAACTTCTTCAGTTTCCTCTATGCTAGCAATTACTCCAAGAGAGTGGTTCACATTAAAAAGTAAGTCCAGCCATCGATCTCTATTCAGCCATGCTTTGTGAATCTAGCATTTATGTGTGGCATTATCTTAGAAAGATAAGAGAAAAATGTAATTGAATCTTGTATTAGTGTTTATGGTATACTTATTATGGGAGAAAACTGTTTCATTGTCATCATATTCACAGGCTACCTTTCTTTAGTTTTATATTATAAAAGTAGCATAGATACATAGTAAAATATTATACTAAAATATACAAAGAAATTAGAAATATAACCTGTAAATATCCTTTTCCTCCCACCAATACCAATAATTTGATATATATCCTTCCAATCTTCTTTCAACATATATGCATAATTATATTTTATAAATTTATATATGTATTATGCACCAGCCAGAAAGTATAAAGTGAATTAACATGGAAGGATATTATCAATGTTAAAATGGTAGTTAGAAATGTGACTTTCAAAATAGTACAGAAAATATTTGTGTAGATTTTACCTTTGCAATTTGGAGTCCACTCTCATTTTGATTTCTATCAGAAGTAGACCTGAAGGGGGGAAAAGACACATTTTAAAATTTCTTTAAAAGTAATCTAGAAATCTGCAAGTTCAAAATAAATTTGTTTAATAGTGAATATTCTCAGGCTTTGAATCATAAAAATATCCAACCTTATGTTTCCATAAAAATGTCCAGGTTACAGTAGAAAAATTGTATCCAGATATTTAAAAATAAAGCTTTTGAAATAACCTTGGAACTACTTTCTATATAATCAATTTTCAATGATAAAATTAAAATAGAAATAGAGAAGATTCCAGTGTCTTGACTAATTATTTTCTATACATACACACATATATAATTAGTTTCTATACATACACACACATATATATATGCATCTATATATCTACATGGAAGCTAGTAATGAGCAATGAGCTGCACATCAATTGCTGTAAATGTTTGATAGTGCTTCATAGAAATTTTGATCTCCAGACTCGAATTTTATTAGGCAATACTATTTACATGAATTTTCTGAGATTTTTAGAAAAGTAAAAAAGATTGTTATGTGCATTTAAAATACAGTATGCTACAGTTATAAAGAGATTTTTTTTGGATTGGGATATGGTATTAAAAAAATCTCATAATCAAAAACAAGAGTCAAAACAGTGTTATATCCACAATGTAATTTTTTTGAAGTAGACTTCGCCAAGTGTGGTAGATTTTATGATTCAGCAAATATTCCTATCCATTGGGAGACAAGTGTATTCTTGTCTATTCTATTTTTGTTAAAATTGGCAGCTTTTCAATATAGTATAGTACAGTATAGTATAGTACCAACAAGCACTGATACTCAAAGAACCTGAGAAAGATAAAGGTTTCAAAAAAATTTCGTGAGCTACATTTTAAAAATCAGTCTTGGGGAGTGTTAAAGAAGTTGCTTTGTTACCCTTAACATTTGATACCACATCTTCTGTTTTTTGCAAGAAAACTAATAAAAAAGTAACACAGCCTTTAGCAAAATTTAGTGAAATTCTATATGTAAGGTATTAGTTTATGTATGAAAATAAAATTTTATATATTTTTCAAGTTAAAATTTCCTATATACTGTCACTTAGATTGTCTATAAGGCATTTTTTCCTATTTTACTGCTTTATCTACTTACTCTTGGATATTAAGAATTGGTAAAATGTTTTCAATATTTATTATTTTGGGAAAATATGTAAAAATGACTATCTAGGAAGATAGGTTTATCACATTGAAATATTTTATCACCTTATATAGAAATATCCAACATGGTGTTTGTTTCTCAGTATAGCTTCTCTACAAATCATGGAAAATGAGACTAAATACCACAAGCTTATTTCAACAACTGTTCTATCTTACTAAGAGATTTTCTAAAAAAAAAAAATCACAAGATAGGATGCTTTCTTTAAGTTCTTTACAATAATTCCTACATAACTCCTTTGTTTTCACAGTTCATTACAAATGTTTGCATGAGATAAGCCCAATTTTACTTTAGAGATATAGTACATTAGACGCAGTTAGAAAGTTATATGAAGAACCTTACCTGCTAGAATGTTTAACAGATCCCTCTGCTGGTTTCACAGTAAGTCCCAAGACAGATCCTACAAGACGTCCCTCTTCAAATCCTCTGGGCAGTCTCCTTGCAGGCACCAGAGCAAGCTGTGCAGGACTCACGGCGGCCTGCAGCCTGGAAGGACTCACTGAGAACTGCCCTGTTTGTTGGTCAACATATCCTCTAGCAAGACTCACAACACGTTCCCTGCCGGGATTCTCAGCATTTGCTCTTGCAGGGCTCACAGAGCGGCTCCTTGCAGACCTTACTGCCAGTCCTGGGCCAGGTCTCACAGCAACATCTCTTGCAGAACTCACAGGATAGTGCCCTTGAGATCTCCCAGGAAGTCTTCCTTCAGGTCCCCAAACACGTCCCTCTTCAGATCTCCAGACAGGTACTTCGGAAGTTCTTCTAGTTATTGCCCTCATTGATATTCCCAAAGATCCTCCTTCATCTCCCAAAGCACTCCCAAACAACTGTAGAAAACAAAGAGAGAAGAACAAATGATTAGTTGTTAGAATATTATAATTCAAAAAGTTATTAGACATGTTACAATTTATAAGAGTGTATGAATGAAGGCGGAGGTTACGTTTCAAATTGTTCAAATTATTTCTGAGATTATCTTTATAATTTTAAAATACTTCAATCACTTTGGGAAGTAAAGAAAAGAAGCTATCAATGTATATCATAGTTATTACTGTGGAAAAGAACAATATTAGATTTTAGATTAAAAACATTGGTAGGCATTTGGTGCCTTTCCTGGAGCTGTTTTAAAGCATTGAAATATGAAACCAGTTATATTAACTTAATTATTTCAAGCATTTGAAGCAACCCTTTGCAAAATACAATTTTTATATGAGAATATATTTCAAAAGAGAAACTAAGGAAAACAAGGTCAGATATTACTTAAGGAGAGACATTTCTAGTGGATGAGTGGTTATGAAGCACAGGTGATAGAAATGAGATTGTTGCTCTTTATGTAAGTAAATATTTTAATGTAATTTTTATTTTTCAATAATGTACATACCTTGTACTTTCAAAAATAAAATTAAGTCAAAATAACAAAAACCTAAAGCCTTAAAACTAAACAAGCAGAAGCAAGCAAAATAATTTGTATAACCCATTAATAACTGAATTATACAGAAATAATTGAAGTAATTTTCATGACAAAAATTATGTATTTGTAGTTATATATCTATTTTGAAGACAAAATTTGAATAAATATTGAGTTTTATCACTTGAATTCTGTTGGGCCCCAGCCTTAAACTAAGTTTTAGAATATGGAATAAAGCCAGGTGTGGTGGCACACGCCTTTAATCCCAGGATAAACCTTGATCCTGTTTGTTGATACTTTGCTCTGCTGTAGTCTTCGGATTGGCTCCCGCCAAAAAGTTTGAATCTTATTATAGCTTGAGAGAAATAGGCTGAACAATGCAGCCTCAGGATATAAAAGGGTTTTGGGGGCTGGAGTGATTTGAAATTTGCCCTGACATATCTCCCTACTACTAGAATTCTAGTAGTATTGCTACAATAGTTCTGAGACTAATATTTATTATAGACATATAATTTTTCATGCATTGTGTGAATTAATATGCAGATAATTTTATAAACCAGGTATTTCTTATCAAAGCAATTGGAGAAACATAAGCAATGGAAAACATGAGAAAGGACTCTGGTATTAATCTTGAAATAAAAATATTGGGATGAATCTATGATTTAAACATACATTTTCTCTGTCTAGTTAAAGGACTTTACAAAAATATTACTGCAATAGCAATGTTGGTTCTTGTTGACTAGATTTTTATTTCTCAATGTCATTCCACATTAGGACACAAAATTCTTAGGAGCAATCTGTGATTCCAAGTCTGGGACAGGGAAAGTAAAGTTATGATAGGATACCTTTTATCAAAAAATCAAGAAAAGGCAAAATACTAATTGAACATATAAAAAAAAGACACAGGATGTGGTTTGAAGAGGAACTGTTAAAAGAGAGGAATAATGGTAATGCTGTATACTACATTTAGAAAAATGAGAGTCCATGAATTTTCAGTCTACTCCACAAAGGGAAGGAGAAAAAAATACTATCTTACTTGCATGAAAATTAATAACTAGGAAATGAAGGTTATAAAGAAAACAGGTGTTAAATTTCCTTATATTATGACAATTTGATCAAGGATCATTATTAGATTGCAAAAGAAGTGGGTGTTTACATGACAATAAAATATAACCCAATCAACTTTGGTTTTATTGAGGATTTTAATATGTGAAAATAATATATTTGCTACAAAATTTTTAGAAGAATATTATTTAGAGGAAACAATAATCACTGATGGGGCATATTTGATAAAGCACATAGCATGGTTTCTTCAAAAAGGTCCATATCATGAAATAAAAGGTCAGAAGGATTATTCCATATTAAATAAAACCATTAATATTCTATTACTGGATTTTAAATTAACAAAAATGCCTCTTGTTCGAAAATATGAAATTAAATATTAATCGTATATATCAAATTTGTAACAATAATATTCTTGTGGGTCATAATAGTGCTGTGGCTATGTAGAACAATGATCAAGAACTTATAAGATACTTGCTGACATATTTAGGAGTGATGTCCGAAGTTTACTTTCAAAATTAAGAAATAAGAATGTTTCGAAGGAAGGCGGGATGACAGAATCAAGAGGAGAGGGTGGATGAAAGAGAGAGAGAATATGAACTCTGATAATGGGATTATAAAACATAATCATTTACAACTCTCTTCATGATTCATTTAACCAAAGAGTAAGGACTTTTGTACAATATGTATATAAATATGTTGAGTCACATAAAATATAATTTAAACCCTCACTGAAGCATGTAGAAACCAGACCTAAATTAAATGATAGCTAACTTAGTTTTAGAATATAATACCAAAATATGTTTATTTACATATAAATTTGAATTCTGTAAATTTAGTAATTTTTAATATGTTTTGGTGATATCCAATGCCTGTAGGAAATAAGTGACCTCTAAAACATCAGAACTTAACTTAAGGAGAGTAAATATTTAGATGATTTTGCCTTTCTGCTTTTCTTTCTTTATCTTTAGAGACTTGAGGAAAAATATCCATGACTAAAAATAACAGGATAGAGTGCTGTCAAAGAATAAAACACGCTGACAAAATAAAATAAATATTTTAAAATACAAAAGAACTGTTTTAATAAAATACCAATTTAGATATCTAAAAGAACATCATACATGTCAAAAAATAGCATCTACCCAGCAGACATTTATATTGTATGTTTACCTGCAAAGTGAGATTTGTCATATGAAGAGAATACTTGTGTTTTTTAAGTTCCTGATTTAAAAATCTTATCACTGTTTTTTAGCCACAAAATAATTAACAGAAGTTTCTTTTAACTATGATAATATCAGATTTCTTTATATGCTTTTACATCATTAATATAAACACCATAATGGACATGGAATTTTAATTGTACTGTCAACAGATACCATTATGGAAAAAAATAGGATTCTTTCAAGAGTCACAATGCAGAAGAAACAAAATAAAATTAACATTTTCCAGTGATGCTAGCTTATATTCAGTTGTCAGCCATCAACTCCCTATAAGATATTAGTATGGATTCATCAGAAAAAATTTCAGAAAAGATGGAACTTTAGATTTACTTATTCTGAAGTTGAAGAGAATGTATGGAGGTATACCAGTGGAGTCAATAAGACTTAATTGAATAAGAAATGTGAGGGAACATATTGTGTGAGCACTAGGAGTGATAAAGAAATTGATATTACCAAATCTAATGCTTGTTTCACCTTGAATTCTGAAGGACAGTTTATTGGATATTGAATTTCATACTGACAATATCTTTTTTTTGTTTCAGTACATCAAAGATTTCGGTTCAATATCTTCTGGCATACATTTTTTTCTTATTGGAAGTCAGTTATATTTCTTATTGAAATTCTCTTCCAGGTCAAGGGATTGCAAACCTTGCATTTCTTTTTAGGTGCCCTATGAGAAAAGGTTGAGTTATATATGTTTAAAAATTATTTAAAAAGCAAGGGCTGCGATGGACAGATGGCTCAGCAGATAAATGTTTCCTGAGCAAACATGAGGGCCTGAGGAGTTATAAAATCATCAATGTTCAAATATCCAGATCTCACATAAACAGCTGGGCATGGCCATGTTATCCTGGAACAAGTCCAGCAGGTTAGCAGAGACAGGAAAATCACCAGAGCCCTACAAGCTCAGAAATTAAGAGACACTGGCTCAAAGCAAGACCAGATGCAAAGGTGGAGCAAGACATGACATTCTACTGCAAACACTGTAGGTGAGTGCTCTGCAAGGAAATATAATGCATGGGGTACAACAGAGAGAGAGAGAGAGAGAGAGAGAGAGAGAGAGAGAGAGAGAGAGAGAGAGAGAGAGAGAGAGAACAGATAAGAGATATGAGAGAAAGAAAAACATACATGGCCTACAGACCCAAAGTATTTACTGATTTGTTTTGAACCAAATGTGTATTTTCTTTCTGCTAATTTTTAATTGCTTTGCTATAATTTCCATCAGTTTGGCTATCACATACTTATTTTTCTTTATATTTACTATGCTTTGCAGCTCTCCAGGCTTGCTGAGATTTTTAAGTTTTTGTTCTTCATCATTTTGAGCATATCTTCCAGTTTTAAATGTTGTTCTGATGCAATATCATTTTCTTTTTATTTTCTGCTGGAAATCCAATTACAAGTATTGTATAATTTTATTATGTATTACAGGTCCATGATATTCTGTTAATTTATGAAGTTCACCTGGCTTCTATTTTTCCTGCTGGACAACATTTCTGACAGGGTCTTACTATGAAGCTCAGTCTTGTCTAGAACTCATTATTTAGCCATGCAACCAAGGCTAATAATTTCAAACTCACCATCCACCTATTTCTGTCTTCCAGGTTCTTGGATTATAGGCATGGATCATTATAACCAAAAGTTGGGAAATTTAGACCATATTATAAGTATGGAAGCAATATTGACCCCAGACAGAACCCAATGGTCAACACGACTAACCTATTACTTTATATTAAGTAGTAAATTTTACAGCGATATCTTGGCATGGATTAAGGTTAGGCGGGATCAAGAGGCAGGTGTATCTCTTAAGAACACGATTGATACTTGCAAGTAAATATTTTTTGATATCTTTATTGTACTTAATTAGATACATTGTATGAGCCAATCTTATGATGGTACCCCATTTTTCTCCTCCCTGTCCCCAACCCACTGGGGGTCTCCCTGGGCATACTGGATCAGTCCATGGAGTAGTCCTTTCATGTCTACTGACTCTGGCCATCTGTACCCTCCTTTCAAATTTTACTGATTAAATTCTAGATTTATAATGGACTTTATTTTAAGAGTCCCATCTTCTACTGACTGTGCTAGTTGGGAGCTGAGCTTTATTTAAAATTTTTATTTATCTGCTGAGATTCATGACTGGTTCACATATTTTCCCTTAGATTTAAGTTTTGTGTGATACCTGAAGTCTTTGGTGCTGAGTAGCAAACTCTAGATATGGTCACTTTGTACATGTATGACCCAACTTTAAAGCACAAACTTGCATGCACCCTTCCCCTTTCCTCCAACAGAAGCTGAGCCTTCTTTAAGGCACAAGTCTTTGCTTTTCTATGCTCTGCCACATAGATTTCAACTCCTTCTGTAGCCATCTCTGCATAGTGTGACCATGGAGCAGTACATAGCTTCTAGCTCTATGTTCCAGCTCCTATCATCAAATTGTTCCCAGGAAGAGAGATGGGTGACCATTGCTTTTCTTTATACCTTTCTCTTCTCTCAGGAATCAGAAAAATCTATTACCTGCTATCAAATGGTGGAAAATATTTGCTTAAATGTTGTTTTATGATATAATTGTAATTGATATTTTCCAGCAATGCTAGCTTATATTCAGTTGTTAGCCAACAAACCCCAATAAAATATTAGTATGGTTTCATCAGAAAGAAAAAAAAACAAGTTTCAGAAAAGATGGAACTTTAGATTTACTTATTCTGAAGTTGAGGAGAATGTATGGAGGTATACCAGTGCAGACAATGACACTTAATTGAATGAGAAATGTGAGGGAACATATTGTGTGAGCAGTAGGAGTGATAAAGAAATTGATTGTACCAAATATAATGCTTGTTTCACTTTGAATTCTGAAGGACAGTTTGCTGAATATTGAATATTTATAATGGGCTTGTCTATTTCACTTGTCTGGTACTAGTTACTTCACAACAGTTGGAAGTAGAAATCCATCAAATTTCCTTAACTGGAATTGGGAGTCAGGGCGAAATATATTGGGAACCAAAATCTTGGGCCCCCAAAGACAAATTCACGTTGCAAGTGAAATACAAGGAGGCTATTCACAATAGAATCTTGCCAATTCAGAAATGTGTATCTCAGTTAACCTATACTTATCTTACTCTCTGATGGAGACTGTGTTTGTATCTGTTTGTATTTTTCAGAAGGGAGAGAGAGAGAGAGAGAGAGAGAGAGAGAGAGAGAGAGAGAGAGAGAGAGAGAATGTGGCCTTTCCAACATTACCAATGTGCCACAGGCCGATTGCTGACATTCTGGCAAGAGATGAGCCACCCCAGACCTACCGTGGAGGCTCCACATGAAACCCAGCAGAGAGTGGGGGGATAAGCAAGAGACCTATTACCACAGCCAATCAGTCAACACAGGATAAAACAGGGAGACAGACACCAATTTTTCAACACAACCTAAAGCAGAAGTACAGAGGCCCCTAAGACCTCAATAATAAAGCAGCCTTAATACTCACCCACCATGACTTAGGAAACTGAGCAGAAGAGTAGTGGAAAGATTGTAGGAGCCATGTTTGAGGAGAATATCCAGAGACATGGCCCCCCTCAGTAACAACATACAAAGCGGGGTGGAACCAGGTTGACTCCTAGGCTATCCATAACCCCCCTGCCTCATGGACTGATCCAGTTTGCCCATGGAGGAGGATACCCAGCTGATTGAGGACAGGGAAGAGTGAAATCGGGGAATTGGGGATAGCAACACATTATTTGCTCAGTCAGGGTCTCTAATTATGGATAATAAAGATATAATTTAAAAACGATGAAGATGGAGACTAGAGATAGGGTAATTAATATATAACCTGTATTGAGTGGCTAGTATTATAAAAAATATTTATTTAGCAGGGAGGGAAGGAGAGAGGGAGAGGAGAGAGATTGGGGGTGGGAATAGACATATTAGGATCTCTTGCTACTGCAAACAAACGCCAGACACATGCATCACCATGTGCATCTGGTTTACATTGGTACTGTGGAATTGAACCCAGGCCATGATGCTTTGCAAGCAAGCACATATAACCATTGAGGCATCTCTCCAGCCCTAGTGGTTATTGGTTTAAGTGTTTTATCAGAGTAGCTCACTTAGTCTTCACAGTAAAACTATGAAGTTGACATGGCTATTATCCTCATGTTATAAAGAAAATGAAGACATATAGTGAACTTGCTCATGGAAGCAAGGTGTTAAGTGTTTATAACTGTTACTGACATCACACATGTCTGATTATTAAGTTTTTATTTTAGCTAGTATTCTAGAGTGGTTTAGGTAAAATAAAAAAGAGAAAGTCACTCCAAGTTGTATTTTATATCCCATTTTGACTTGAATTAGAAGTGAATTAATCTGCTTGTATATCTGTATATTGTACATTGCTGTGAATTTATAGGAATTCTATTCCTACAAACCACTGGGAAATAAATTCTGTACATATATTTCCATAGGTCATAAGACAGGAAAATTAAAATTAAAATACTTCTATTTTGTAACCATTCAGTTGAGATATCAAAGTTGTAGTCAGAATACCCTAGTGGATGCTAGCTATAAATAAATAGCATTTTTAGAAAGAAACACTTATCAATAAATCTTAACTAATGTAACTATTAAGTTCCATTGTCAACTAGTTCATATTAGGAATTAAGGGACACACCTCTTATGCGGGTCTCTGCAGGATTTCCAGGAAGGATTAACTGAGGGAGGAATATCTTCCTCCAGGGTAGGAGACCCTTCTGGTAGTGGATTTTATATAAAGAAGTTATAAGAGAACAAAGTCCCCTGTTTCCATGCTGTCCATGCTAATCAATGGTGTGTGCTTTTTACCTGGTTATCCTTGCTATCTGTGGTGCATCTTTTCTGTCTTCCTACCTCGATCTGAGACCAGCTGCTCTCCTGGAATCCTTTTGATCTTCAGTGCTAGATTGGGTTTGCTGAAGCTTACAAGCTACTGAGTTCCTCAAAGCTCAAGCTTGCAGACAGTTATTGTTGCACTGCCCTGCTCATATACTGTTGTAAATTAAACCAATAATACCCCTTTCTAATGTATTCTGTTCCTCTGGAGAAATCTGACTAATGCCACTAATAATGTGACTTTTTTGATAGGTTGCTATTACTTTAATCATACAATGCAGCATCTTTTTTCATAATGGAGCAAATAAAACACTTTCAGAGTATAAATTAAAAATATAGAAAATGCAATTGATGACTCTTATTAAAGTAGGAAGAAGGAAAAATTTAGGGAGTTTGCATAAATCCTATTCTAATAGAAATTCTCTTGAAGTCCTATTGATAGTGGCTTCTATTAATCCCTGTGAGGCTTGAATTGAACTACTGAAACTGGGAATGAGAATTATTAAAATAAAAATAAGAAAAGAAAACATTATAAAACTCAAAGAAATTTTACATGAACTAGTTATTTCCAATGGACTCTTCTATAGTGATTTGTATTCTTTTCTATATCATTTTTTGCTTACTAACATTCATAGTGTTTCATACTCTATATGTGATATATTTGGTTACCTCAATTGCAAAAGAAAATTTCCTCATATAATGAAGCCATCAGCTGCATATAACCCTGGTTCCTTTGAGGCGATCACTTTAGCTACAATGTTAAGAAATAGGGCAGTGTGGAACATAAGGGAGGTTGGGATCAAACATGTTTGACCATGGTAAAGGGAGTTCATTCAAAGATTTGTTCTGAGGAATCAAATGCCATTATTACTGTCGTTCTTATATTCTGAAAACTTCAGAATAATTATAAGAAATTATTTTGAATTAATGTAGACTCAATTATTTATTTTGCCTAATAAATATATTTTAATTAGGCTTTTATGTTATAAAAATTTAGTGCTAAAAAGGCCCTTGAAAATTAAAAAAACCTTCAATCTCTAGGCAAATAAGAATATGAAACAGTTTGGTAAAATTAGCTTGTTCAAAATGCCAAAGCCATCTTAAAAATAATAGAGCTGGTAAAATTCTCAGTAGAGAACTCATTCCACTATAAATTTTTGTTTTCATGTACTTAAACCAACGTCCTGTGGAGGACATTGGGGAACTACTTTACTGACTTTATAGAAGGAATTTAAAAATACATATATATTCAAATTTCAAGTGTTTATTTGTTTTATTCTTTTAGATTTTCTACATGAATATATTATATAAATGTAACTTTTAGTGTCTGGCACCAATGTGATATTTTTACAGTCCATCTAGGTGCGATATAAGCCTTTTCTGTTTATTTTTTCACTAGATGAATGAAGCAACATTCCTCTTATTTCTACTCTCATGACAGTAACAACTTTCAATAACATAACAGCTTTTCTTGCCTCTGAAAAGAAAATGTAAGTACCCCCCTTGTACCTCTACTTCTTTAGACCTTAGCAAGCATTGGGTAAGCTCCCAATTCTGCAGTTCTATCCCCTAGTCTGCCCACATGTCTTTCAGGGTCCCTAAACCAACTGTGCTGGTGCAGGTGTTACTAATGTTGAGGGGGTGATATCCCAATCCCTAGGTCCCCTCCTGCTCTATCAACATGTCTTTTAGTATTAATAGCCAAGTCACTGTGCTGTTGGCTGCATGGTTCAAGGGGAGAGATCCGTGTCCCTCAGTCTATCGCTACTCCACATGTTTGTCTCTTGAGGTGTCTAGGATGGCTGCAGCTGCAGGTAAGTTCCCAGTCCTAAAGTATTTCCCCAGTCCAAGCCCAACTGTGTCATGGGTGCTTCCTGCCGGCCTGGAGGAACTCCCCTCTGCAAGTGAGTACCCTGTTCCTAGCACCCTCTCTCCTATGCATTACTCTAATCACATTCAAAAATGGCGGCAAGCACTCACCATCCCACTCCTTACTTCAAAGCTTTGTGTAGTCAGCCCTACACCCTTCTCTGGTGCTCTTCCAATTTAGGTGTCAATCCACATGAAAGACCAACACCCCACCCCAGGTTTGCCCCACCTGCAATTCTCCTGCCACCTTCTCTAAACCTCAGCATTCTGGACAAGACAAATATCTCCCCATGAGAAAATCCCAATGGAAAACAACACAAAGATTTTAGGAACCATAATCCCAACAAGAATGCCCAATCCCATAGTAGAGGCCTCACATAGCATCCACTTTAAGGAAATTGCACAAATAGATATCATGTATCACTAATGAGGACAAGAATAAATGCCTGAATGAAATCTAAGAAAGAACAGAAAAATAAGTGAAATAATTCAGTAGACACCTGATGAAATTCAAACAGGAAATGAAAAAAACAAACATTTGTATCAACTCCAAACAAACATAATTAGCTAAATGAACTAAGAAAATCAAACAGATATGAAAATGTAACATAATAAAGTTATATAAACATTGACAAAAAAACACAGAATGAAAGGTTAGATGGGCCACATCTCTCTCGTTGTATCCTGAAAAACACAAACACATTAGGCTTATCCTGAGTTGGTTGAATGGCTGTGGCTATGGGTCCCTTGTTCATCCCGTCCTTCTCTGCAGGGTTCCATATGGATCCTCCACAATATGACTGTGGTGGCTCATCTCTTGCCATGGTCTCATCTTTTGGCCTGCTGTCG